>JASAMW010001231.1:0-30809 GCA_030247985.1 Epsilonema sp. ZAB3_2
CCTGCGTACCAGCAGAACGGTCGACGGGGAAGTGTGAAGCGAGCCGTGGATATTACACAGGCGGTCCCGGCAGCAGTCGGATATTACTTTTTGTCAGCAGTATGCATATCCGCAGAAGCCAATATCTCCTGGCAGCAGTGGGATATTACTTTTTGTCAGTCTTTTTTCAGTCACCGGCTCACCGCCGTGTCCATGCGGCGGACGTAGTAGTCGTCGATGGTTCCGTAGGTGGTTGTGGGTTCTGTCTACTCCGTTGCCATTACAGCTCTGATTGTTGCCTTGCCGTTGATCATACTCACACTTCCAGTTAAGCCTCAGTCTATGTAATATCCGGGCATCCGAAAGTAATATCCCTGCTGGGCTCATTCACCACTTTGCCTATGCCTATGCCTAAGCCAATGCCATAAGCCTCAGCCAATGTAATATCCGGGCATCCAAAAGTAATACCGGGAAACTGTCCAAAACTACCCATCTAGTATCTGCATTTCTTTCGGCAGACTTTGCGATTCGCATATCAACTGAATGCAACGTATGTGCAAAGGTACACAGTGAAAACGTTCATTCTGTATTATGTTTGTGCATTGGGACAAGTGGTGTTCCTACGTTATCCAATGGCTATTTCGATTAGCTGACGTTACTACGTGTTGCTCTTGTGTCCGTTGTGTATACACTATATACACCACCTACCTGTTCCTACATGTATACACTATATGCATGTTTGAAAAATTCGAACTTTAGGCAAGAGAGATGGAGAGAGAGCGTTAGCAGATGGAGAACACAGCGAAGGGTAATACGTACATCGTCTACCACTGTCCCCGTAGCGGATATTACAGTTCCGGTTGACTGTGGGGCCAGTTCAACCTGCGTACCAGCAGAACGGTCGACGGGGAAGTGTGAAGCGAGCCGTGGATATTACACTGACGGTCGCGGCACCAGTGGGATATTACTTTTTGTCAGCAGTATGCATAACCGCAGAAGCCAATATCTCCTACCAGCATTAGGATATTACTTTTGTCAGCAGTACTGTATTCATATTCCAGATCGACACTTGTCCGGAAAAAAGTGTCGACGGACACTTGTCCAATCGACACTTGTCCAATCGAAAAACAGGAATTGTATGTGGTACTCAATACTAATATCCGCATGCTGCATTGTGAAACTTGTCATCCTTCCTCCATCCATCCATTCTATCATCCATCCGCTCTTCTCTGTTCAGCTGTAGTGTGCAGTAGAAGCTGAGCCTAAGCCTATGCCTCTGCATGTTTGAAAATTCGAACTTTAGGCAATGCATTCTATACAGGGTTTCTACCTCATCCTTTTCTCCAGTTGGCATTGTGCAGCTCCTGTCTGTTCTGCTGTAGTGTGCATTAGAACTTAAGCCTCAGTTAACCCTCAGCCCTCATCTGAAAGTAATATCCCTGAGCTTATTCACCACTTTGCCTAAACCTATGCCTACGCGTAAGCCTCAGTCTATGCCTAAGCCAAGCCTATGCCTATGCATGTTTGAAAAATTCGAACTTTAGGCAAGAGAGATTGAGAGAGAGCGTTAGCAGATGGGGAACACAGCGAAGGGTAATACGTAGGTACATCGTCTACCACTGTCCCCGTAGCGGATATTACAGTTCCGGTTGACTGTGGGCCAGTTAAACCTGCGTACCAGCAGAACGGTCGACGGGGAAGTGTGAAGCGAGCCGTGGATATTACACTGACGGTCGCGGCACCAGTGGGATATTACTTTTTGTCAGCAGTATGCATATCCGCAGAAGCCAATATCTCCTACCAGCATTAGGATATTACTTTTGTCAGCAGTACTGTATTCATATTCCAGATCGACACTTGTCCGGAAAAAAGTGTCGACGGACACTTGTCCAATCGACACTTGTCCGAAAAACGAAAAACAGGAATTGTATTTGGTACTCAAAACTAATATCCGCATGCTGCATTGTCAAACTTGTCATCCTTCCTCCATCCATCTATTCTTTGTGATCCATCCGCTCTTCTCTGTTCAGCTGTAGTGTGCAGTAGAAGCTGAGGCTAAGCCTATGCCTCTGCATGTTTGAAAATTCGAACTTTAGGCAAGAGAGATCGAGAGAGAGCGTTAGCAGATGGGGAACACAGCGAAGGGTAATACGTAGGTACACTGTCCCCGTAGCGGATATTACAGTTCCGGTTGACTGTGGGGCCAGTTCAACCTGCGTACCAAGACTGACTGACAAAAAGTAATATCCGACTGCTGCCGCGACCGCCTGTGTAATATCCACGGCTCGCTTCACACTTCCCCGTCGACCGTTCTGCTGGTACGCAGGTTGAACTGGCCCAACCGTCAACCGGAACTGTAATATCGGCTACGGGGACAGTGGTAGACGATGTATGTATTACACCCTTGCTGTGTTCCCCATCCTGCTAACGATCTCTCTCGATCTCTCTTGCCTAAAGTTCGAATTTTCAAACATGCATAGGCATAGGCTTGGCTTAGGCATAGACTGAAGCTTACATGTAGGCATACCCTAGGTTTAGGCAAAGTGGTTCCATAGGTGGTTCCGTAGGTGGTTGTGGGTTCCGTCTACTCCGTTGCCATTACAGCTCTGATTGTTGCCTTGCCGTTGATCATACTCACACTTCCAGTTAAGCCTCAGTCTATGTAATATCCGGGCATCCGAAAGTAATATCCCTGCTGGGCTCATTCACCACTTTGCCTATGCCTAAGCCTATGCCTAAGCCAATTCCATAAGCCTCAGCCTATGTAATATCCGGGCATCCAAAAGTAATATCCCTGAGCTCGTTCACCACTTTGCCTAAACCTATGCCTACGCGTAAGCCTCAGTCTATGCCTAAGCCAAAAGCCTATGCCTATGCATGTTTGAAAATTCGAACTTTAGGCAAGAGAGATGGAGAGAGAGCATTAGCAGATGGGGAACACAGCGAAGGGTAATACGTACATCGTCTACCACTGTCCCCGTAGCGGATATTACAGTTCCGGTTGACTGTGGGGCCAGTTCAACCTGCGTACCAGCAGAACGGTCGACGGGGAAGTGTGAAGCGAGCCGTGGATATTACACTGACGGTCGCGGCACCAGTGCGATATTACTTTTTGTCAGCAGTATGCATATCCGCAGAAGCCAATATCTCCTGGCAGCAGTGGGATATTACTTTTTGTCAGTCTTTTTTCAGTCACCGGCTCACCGCCGTGTCCATGCGGCGGACGTAGTAGTCGTCGATGGTTCCGTAGGTGGTTGTGGGTTCTGTCTACTCCGTTGCCATTACAGCTCTGATTGTTGCCTTGCCGTTGATCATACTCACACTTCCAGTTAAGCCTCAGTCTATGTAATATCCGGGCATCCGAAAGTAATATCCCTGCTGGGCTCATTCACCACTTTGCCTATGCCTATGCCTAAGCCAATGCCATAAGCCTCAGCCAATGTAATATCCGGGCATCCAAAAGTAATACCGGGAAACTGTCCAAAACTACCCATCTAGTATCTGCATTTCTTTCGGCAGACTTTGCGATTCGCATATCAACTGAATGCAACGTATGTGCAAAGGTACACAGTGAAAACGTTCATTCTGTATTATGTTTGTGCATTGGGACAAGTGGTGTTCCTACGTTATCCAATGGCTATTTCGATTAGCTGACGTTACTACGTGTTGCTCTTGTGTCCGTTGTGTATACACTATATACACCACCTACCTGTTCCTACATGTATACACTATATGCATGTTTGAAAAATTCGAACTTTAGGCAAGAGAGATGGAGAGAGAGCGTTAGCAGATGGAGAACACAGCGAAGGGTAATACGTACATCGTCTACCACTGTCCCCGTAGCGGATATTACAGTTCCGGTTGACTGTGGGGCCAGTTCAACCTGCGTACCAGCAGAACGGTCGACGGGGAAGTGTGAAGCGAGCCGTGGATATTACACAGGCGGTCGCGGCAGCAGTCGGATATTACTTTTTGTCAGTCAGTCTTGGTACGCAGGTTGAACTGGCCCCACAGTCAACCGGAACTGTAATATCCGCTACGGGGACAGTGGTAGACGATGTACCTACGTATTACCCTTCGCTGTGTTCCCCATCTGCTAACGCTCTCTCTCGATCTCTCTTGCCTAAAGTTCGAATTTTCAAACATGCAGAGGCATAGGCTTAGCCTCAGCTTCTACTGCACACTACAGCTGAACAGAGAAGAGCGGATGGATGACAAAGAATGGATGGATGGAGGAAGGATGACAAGTTTGACAATGCAGCATGCGGATATTAGTTTTGAGTACCAAATACAATTCCTGTTTTTCGTTTTTCGGACAAGTGTCGATTGGGCAAATGTCCGTCGACACTTTTTTCCGGACAAGTGTCGATCTGGAATATGAATACAGTACTGCTGACAAAAGTAATATCCTAATGCTGGTAGGAGATATTGGCTTCTGCGGATATGCATACTGCTGACAAAAAGTAATATCCCACTGGTGCCGCGACCGTCAGTGTAATATCCACGGCTCGCTTCACACTTCCCCGTCGACCGTTCTGCTGGTACGCAGGTTTAACTGGCCCACAGTCAACCGGAACTGTAATATCCGCTACGGGGACAGTGGTAGACGATGTACCTACGTATTACCCTTCGCTGTGTTCCCCATCTGCTAACGCTCTCTCTCAATCTCTCTTGCCTAAAGTTCGAATTTTTCAAACATGCATAGGCATAGGCTTGGCTTAGGCATAGACTGAGGCTTACGCGTAGGCATAGGTTTAGGCAAAGTGGTGAATAAGCTCAGGGATATTACTTTCAGATGAGGGCTGAGGGTTAACTGAGGCTTAAGTTCTAATGCACACTACAGCAGAACAGACAGGAGCTGCACAATGCCAACTGGAGAAAAGGATGAGGTAGAAACCCTGTATAGAATGCATTGCCTAAAGTTCGAATTTTCAAACATGCAGAGGCATAGGCTTAGGCTCAGCTTCTACTGCACACTACAGCTGAACAGAGAAGAGCGGATGGATGATAGAATGGATGGATGGAGGAAGGATGACAAGTTTCACAATGCAGCATGCGGATATTAGTATTGAGTACCACATACAATTCCTGTTTTTCGATTGGACAAGTGTCGATTGGACAAGTGTCCGTCGACACTTTTTTCCGGACAAGTGTCGATCTGGAATATGAATACAGTACTGCTGACAAAAGTAATATCCTAATGCTGGTAGGAGATATTGGCTTCTGCGGTTATGCATACTGCTGACAAAAAGTAATATCCCACTGGTGCCGCGACCGTCAGTGTAATATCCACGGCTCGCTTCACACTTCCCCGTCGACCGTTCTGCTGGTACGCAGGTTGAACTGGCCCCACAGTCAACCGGAACTGTAATATCCGCTACGGGGACAGTGGTAGACGATGTACGTATTACCCTTCGCTGTGTTCTCCATCTGCTAACGCTCTCTCTCCATCTCTCTTGCCTAAAGTTCGAATTTTTCAAACATGCATATAGTGTATACATGTAGGAACAGGTAGGTGGTGTATATAGTGTATACACAACGGACACAAGAGCAACACGTAGTAACGTCAGCTAATCGAAATAGCCATTGGATAACGTAGGAACACCACTTGTCCCAATGCACAAACATAATACAGAATGAACGTTTTCACTGTGTACCTTTGCACATACGTTGCATTCAGTTGATATGCGAATCGCAAAGTCTGCCGAAAGAAATGCAGATACAAGGATACCTCAATACGTGGTGCAGTTAACCTTTTTTAAGAATAAGTGGGACAAGTGATACTGTTTAAAAGGGTTCGCCGTGGCCAAATCCAGCAGGTAAGGCTGCTATGCTGGGTTGATAGAGCAAGTTCTAAGCTATCATTTGATGTATATATTGTATGTTCGAAAATAGGCTTGGTTTAGGCATAGACTGAGGCTTACGCGTAGGCATAGGTTTAGATACATGTTGGATATACATGTTGGAAGCCAGGATATTACATAGGCTGAGGCTTATGGCATTGGCTTATGCATAGGCTTAGGCATAGGCAAAGTGGTGAATGAGCCCAGCAGGGATATTACTTTCGGACGTCCGGATATTACATAGACTGAGGCTTAACTGGTAGTGTGAGCAAGATCAACGGCAAGGTAACAATCAGAGCTGTAATGGCAACGGAGTAGACGGAACCCACAACCACCTACGGAACCACTTTGCCTAAACCTATGCCTACGCGTAAGCTTCAGTCTATGCCTAAGCCAAGCCTATGCCTATGCATGTTGGAAAATTCGAACTTTAGAGGCAGAGAGATCGAGAGAAATCGTTAGCAGGATGGGGAACACAGCAAAGGTTGTAATACATGCATCGTCTACCACTGTCCCCGTAGCCGATATTACAGTTCCGGTTGACGGTTGGGCCAGTTCAACCTGCGTACCAGCAGAACGGTCGACGGGGAAGTGTGAAGCGAGCCGTGGATATTACACAGGTCTATTGCTATTATTTACCGCATAGGATATTATTTATAGGACCGTAATTATACGTTTTCTTCTACGCATAGACTTAGGCATAGCGCATAGGGTTTAGGCAAAGTGGTGGATGAGCTCAGGGATATTACTTTCGGATCCCGGATATTACATAGGCTTAGGCTTAAGCTTAAAGGGGAACTTTGGGCGGAAAGTTCGAGGTAAGCCTGCACTGATCATTAGATAGAGCATAAAAAATGCTGCAAAACGCACCAAGTCCCATCCCTCTACGTTGCGTCGTTCTTGAGTTATAGGCTTCAACTGATCTGTGAACGGGAAACTCAGCTTGAGAGCATGTAGCTCGCTAACCATTGCACCGATCGGAATAATTTTGCTACCACCGTGTGCTCCGTTTGACGTTCTACCTTTTTGTTGTATAAAGCTAAGCTGTATCTTCACTGCCTGTGGCGTGGGAAGCCTAAAAACAGGTGTCCTTGCGCAGTTTAGCACATATTTCGTCCATGTATGAAATATGTGCTAAACTGCGCAAGGACACCTGTTTTTTGGCTTCCCACGCCACAGGCAGTGAAGATACAGCTTAGCTTTATACAACAAAAAGGTAGAACGCCAAACGGAGCACACGGTGGTAGCAAAATTATTCCGATCGGTGCAATGGTTAGCGAGCTACATGCTCTCAAGCCGAGTTTCCCGTTCACAGATCAGTATTTGCCTGTAACTCAAGAACGACGCAACGTAGAGGGATGGGACTTGGTGCGTTTTGCAGCATTTTTTATGCTCTATCTAATGATGTGCGTGGCCTTACCCCGAATTTTCCGCGCAAAGTTCCCCTTTAACCTTAGGCTTAACTTCTACTGCACACTACAGCTGAACAGAGAGGAGCTGCACAATGCCAACTGCCAAAAATGTTTCCAATGTTCCCAGGTGTCTGGTCATGGTCAACAATTCTATAAAGCCCCACCTGGTTGCCAGGTGTCCAGTCATTGTTTTTATTGGCCTGCAGTGCATACAAAGACTCCACCCAGTGGCCAGGTGTCCGGTCACGGTCCAAAACTGTTCCCAACGGCCCTACCTGGTGACCAGGTGTCTGGACAAATTTTGGGGTCATCAATTTCTTTGACTAACTCCTAGTGTCTGGTCATGGTTTTTTGCATAGGCCGAGTGTCTGGTCATGGTTTTTCTACTGCCGCGAAGTGTCTGGTCACGGTTTTCTAAAACGTCCAGTGTCTGGTCATGGTTTTCTGCAAACGTCCAGTGTCTGGTCACGATTTTATGCTACAGTGGAGTGTCTGGTCATGGTTTTCTAATGGCCCTGAGTGTCTGGTCATGGTTTTCTGCAAATGTCCAGTGTCTGGTCATGGTTTTCTACTACATTGAAGTGTCTCGTCATGGTTTTCTACTGCTTCAGAGTGTCTGGTCACGGCTTTCTAGCTTCTACTACTGATCATTTTTTTGCTAGCTTCTGCCTGTTACAGAGTGCTTCTCTGGAAATGCACCTTAGGCACCTTTTTTATGGTCCAGCAGCCGTTTTCCAAACATATTGAACCTTCCGCATTACGTTGTTGACCAGTTTAAAATTTAACCCCTCCTGTATGCTGAGATATGGCTGCTGGTAGGCCCAAATTTCCCCTCACGTGCCCGCCACTTTTTTCAAAAGTTCTTACCATCATTCTACTCCATTTTCTTCGCTGATTTTGGTTTGGGGCATGCCCCTTCGAAATTTTGATAAATACACCACAAAAATTGACGAAAATGATCAAATTAGCCAAAATTACCTCGTTTTCGACTATATCATGGCATATTGATCAAAATTTCGAAGGGGCATGCCCCAAACCGAAATCAGCGAAGAAAATGGAGTAGAATGATGGTAAGAACTTTTGAAAAAAGTGGCGGGCACGTGAGGGGCAATTTGGGCCTACCAGCAGCCATATCTCAGCATACAGGAGGGGTTAAATGGCAAACTGGTCAGCAACGTAATGCGGAAGGCTCAATATGTTTGGAAAACGGCTGCTGGACCATAAAAAAGGTGCCTAAGGTGCAGTTCCAGAGAAGCACTCTATAACAGGCTGAAGCTAGAATAAAAATGATCAGTACTCCTGAGTGTCTGGTCACGGTTTTATGCTACAGTGGAGCGTCTGGTCACGGTTTTATGCAACAGTGAAGTGTCTGGTCGTGGTTTTCTGCATAGGCCGAGTGTCTGGTCATGGTTTATGCTAAGTGGAGTGTCTGGTTATGGTTTTGTGCCACAGTGAAGTGTCTGGTCATGGTTTTATGCTACAGTGAAGTGGCTGGTCGTGGTTTTCTGCATAGGCCGAGTGTCTGGTCATGGTTATATGCAGACGTGGAGTGTCTGGTCATGGTTTTCTACTGCCGTCGAGTGTCTGGTCATGACTTTCTACTGATCCTGAGTGTTTGGTCATGGTTTCATGCTACAGTGCAGTGTGTGGACATGGTTTTCTGCAACCGCTGAGTGTCTTGTCATGGTATTCTGTCGCTGTCTATGGTAATTTGCTCCCGCCGGATTGTTTTAACTGCTGCGTAGTGCCAAATTATGTTGCAGAGTGTCTGATAAGACTTCTGCTGATTAGTGTCTAGTAAAGGTGTCCCTTAGCATCTGAACATGGGACCAGACACTTCGCGGCAGCATAAAACCATGACCAGACACTTTGCGGCAGCATAAAACCATGACCAGACACTCCACTGTAGCATGAAACCGTGACCAGACACTGGACGTTTGCAGAAAACCATGACCAGACACTGGACGTTTGCAGAAAACCATGACCAGAAACTGGACGTTTGCAGAAAACCATGACCAGACACTGGACGTTTGCAGAAAACCATGACCAGACACTCGGCCTATGCAGAAAACCATGACCAGACACTCAGGGGCAGTAGAAAACCATGGCAGACACTGGAGCAGTAGAAAACCATGACCAGACACTCCAATGTAGTAGAAATTGTGACCAGACACTCAACGTATGCAGAAAACCATGACCAGACACTGGACGTTTGCAGAAAACCATGACCAGACACTCAGGGCCAGTAGTAAACCATGACCAGACACTCCACTGTAGCATAAAATCGTGACCAGACACTGGACGTTTGCAGAAAACCATGACCAGACACTTCGCGGCAATAGAAAAGCCATGACCAGACACTCGGCCTATGCAGAAAACTATGACCAGACACTAGGAGTTAGTCAAAGAAATTGATGACCGCACAAATTGTCGCTCAATTGACAAGTGTCGATCAGATAGGTGGTATCGATCGGGACAAGTGTATTGTCACCAACAAACACTATATTGTCAATGTACTATAAACCACACCCCCCACCCCGTTATGCGATCTGCTGTATCGTAAGTAGTTTTTATTTTTACTGAAACCAACCCCGAAAGAGCATAGCACAGCGGCTCATTGTATAGTCGCGTAGTACAGGGAACGAGCAAACAGCTGTACTAACACAAAGCACAAGGAGTACGTGTATGTGCATACGTACCTATGTACGTACAGGTACTACATGCAGGCCTGCATAATAATAAATGCATACACGGGTACATAAACGGCAGCCAGTGCCCAACCACAAGACAAATTATCACCATACCGTATTTACCGGTGCATAGCCCCATGGGGGTATGCAAAAATTGAGAGGTCCCATATGGGGGTATCAGGGATGCCTATTCAAATAGGATTTGAATTAAAATGAATATGAATATGATATTGAAGGGGTGCTTTGAATTATATTTGAATATGAATATTATCAAAATTCAAGGCCTGAATTTAATTTGAATATGAATATTTAATTTTGATATTTTGGTAGTGATTTTTTGACTGAAAAGTTGACAGTAACTGCAGAAGTATGGTTTGCCGAGACTATTCTGGCTATTGGAGCAGCCATAAAACATTGGTTATTTACTCAAGCATACAAAGCACCAAGTCGGAAAAGAAAGAACATGTGAAAAACACTAGTCTGTGCACCACATTCTCTGTGGCAATTCTAAATATACGCTTTTGATAATTATGATAATATTGATTATTCATATTATTCAAATTATACAAACTATTCAAATTATTCAGTATTATTGCTTACAATTAATTTGAATATGAATATGAATATTGCAAGCTGTCTTTAATTAGAATGAATATGAATATGAATTATCAAAATTAAAAAACGCTGTTTTCAATTTGAATATGAATACAATTTGAATATGAATAGGCAACCCTGGGGGGTATGCATAGGGGGTTATGCATTGGGGGGTGGGTTATGCATGTGGCATTTTTTATGTGTTTGATAGGTTCGCCGAGGCATATTTTTTAGGTCAAAAGCACGTGTTTTAGGGCATAATTGAGGTCAAAACACGGTTATTCTAGTACAATACACCCCCAAGCAGGCTTATAGGCATCTTAGCTTGGTGTGGGAGTGGCTATGGGTACTATATGACCAGCTTACATAGGTAGGTTCAGGTACTGTACAGTACATAAGGGGGTATGCATAGGGGGGGGGGGGGGGGGTTATGCATTGGGCATGTTTGATGTTTTGCCAATATGGGGGTATGCATTTGGGGGGGGGGGGGGGGTTATGCATTGGGGGGGGGGGGGTTATCTACCGGTAAATACGGTATCATCATGACTCAAAACGACATTTTGCCTACTGCCAAACTTTCACATTACGATATTACACTAAAGCACAAGCTCACGTACACGATATGCCAGTTGCACTCACCTTATCATATGCTACGATGTGGACCACAAGGCATTGGCAGCCAACGCTTGCGCCAGGTACAGTACTGGCGCCATCATAAACGCAAACGCAAGCAAGCACCATAGTAATTCATCAACGCAGGGCACAATGCGCACGAAACCTATTGCATGTACAGCAGCAATACATAAACATGTATGATGCGATACTGAATTATGTACGTACAGTATGTACCACGTATCCTCCGCAAAACAGTGCAAAACGGTAGCATCATTGCCATGCGACCACGTACTATCTGTTTAGGCCTGTTCTGCAGCAGTGTTGAAGAGCGCTTCTCTGGAAATGCACCTTAGGTACCTTTTTTATGGCCCAACAGCCGTTTTCCAAACATATTGGGACTTCCGCATTACATTGCTGACCAGTTTAAAATTTAACCCCTCCTGTATGCTGAGATATGGCTGTTGGTAGGCCCAATTTTTTCCCCACTTGCCCGCCACTTTTCTCAAAAGTTCTTAACACCATTCTACTTCATTTTCTTCGCATATTTCGGTTTGGGGCATGCGCCTTCAATATTTTAGTGAATAAACCACCAAAATTGACGAAAATGATAAAATTAGCCAAAATTACCTCTTTTTGGGCTATATCATGGCATATTCATCAAAATATCGAAGGGGCATGCTCTAAACCGAAATCTGTGAAGAAAATGGAGTATAAATATTTTAAGAACTTTTGAAAAAAGTGGCGGGCAAGTGGGGGAAAATTGGGCCTACCAACAGCCATATCTCAGTATACAGGAGGGGTTAAATTTTAAACTGGTCAGCAAAGTAATGCGGAAGTCCCAATATGTTTGGAAAATGGCTGCTGGACCATAAAAAAGGTACCTAAGGCGCTTTATCAAAACCCCCGGATGGAATTCACACCAACTTGGCCTGAATACGCCTTTTTCTGGCCAGAATTCTGGGTAACTTTGGGTGCGTAGTTTTCTTTTCTGGGTGCGAGATTATGTGCTCAGAACCCCATTATTTGGGGTGTTTCTGGGGTCCGACCCATAAATTCCGTACCCACAGTTTTCGAGCGCCTCCACCCCACCCTCTCTATTATCTAATTGCAAAGCAAGCAAGCCAACTATTTGCCGTCAAAGAATCCGACTTCCGCCCAGCTGGCAGAATATAGCGCGCAGGCAGGCTTGGACGACAGTCAAGAATGAGCGCTATGATCAAAGGAAAACCGCGTGCAGAATCCGTCTGGCAGTCGTGTTGCAATCAGGACAGAGGCACGGAGTGTAGAGAAGCGCTGAAACAAGACATGCCACTAGAACCCCGAAATGGGGGGGGGGGGGGGGGGGGGGGCACGGACCCGGCTACACCTTTTCACTTCTAGCTTTTCAGCCGCTTCAGTGCAAAAGTTGTCTTTTTCGGCGACTTGTATAAAGCTTTCAACTATTCAAAATTTTCCACAGCGGATCAGTTTCACGCCGATTGCAAAACCTGCATGCTGTTGTACTGTAAACCCTCGTTTATAGCCCCCTGGGGCTATCAAAACGTTAGTCGCCGATTAGGGGGGACTATATACGAGGGGGCAATACACGAGGGGGGCAATATACGAGGGCATTTTACATTTGCACCCAAAGTAAGGTTTTTCGACCTCCTGAACTCATTTCTGGCGGTTATTTTGCATGTTTCCAAGCTCCTCTAATGAAAACTGCAGCTTTTAGCTCGAAAAAGTGTGAAATTTTAGTCATCAAAAATTTTCTGTCGAAGAAGCGCCACAGGTAAAATGTTCAGAACTGTTCAAAATTATGTGCAAATGATCTCCTATGCATGAAAACACCCCCAAAACGATGTTTTTAGCGTAAAAACACGCGTTTTCCGTTGCTTTTCGCGTTTCTCAATAGGGGGCTATATACGAGGGCAAATGATGTTAGTAGCCGATTAGGGGGCAGGGTTGCCTATCAAAATTAAATTTTAATTTTAATATAATATGATATGATATAAAGAACCTCATTTTAATTTTAATATAATATAATATGATATAGTAATTAGACTTTTAATTTAATTTGATAATATTGATAATTTTGATAAAGGAAAACAAATTTTTATGCATCAATAAAGAGCAGAATTGTGTACATATGGGCCTGAATATAAAGATTTGAATGGCAAAGCATCAACGAGGCATCCATCAAACATATTTAGGTTGCTTCAAGCAACATTAGTACTCTCAGATGTAAGTGTGTGCAGCAGAAATAGCTCGAAATTACTGCACTATTAAAATTAATTTTGATAATTTTGTATTAAAATTAGCCCTTTTAATTTTAATATAATATAATATGATAGTACCACAACCTGTTTAATTTTAATATGATATAATATGATTATTAAAATTAAAAATGGTCAAGTTAGCAATTATGATATGATAATTTTGATAATGATAGGCAACCTTGTTAGGGGGGCTATATACGAGGGGGGGCTATATTCGAGGGGGGGCTACAAACGAGGGTTTACAGTAATAAACCAAAAACTTCTTATTTTAGCCATAATAAAGGGGTGCAAAATTTTTGAAATTGATATGGAAACGAACCGAAAAGCTAGAAAGAATTGACAGTGCGTTTACGCACTACCGAGTATCGACCAATTTCATCTGCGCACGTACTATGCAGTGTCAACGTAACGTAGTATATGTGCGTTACATGCTCAGAGCACAAGACAAGACATACCAGGTCAGGTTGAGCATAGGCGATGTCCTCCCATGGATCGGGCGAGTTTTCCCCGCAGACAGCGGCAAACGCGGTTGCTCCCGTCGAAAGCAGGCAAAGCATATATCCATCTCACTACACAGCCAGTCTGAAATGCACAAGCGCCTTTCGTTTCTGCCTTGAAATTCGGAATGCTAGGAGTAGGCCTACAGGAAGCACGGACAGAAAACCGTATTTGTGAATCGCGCTTTGAATGTCATAGCGAACTTTTTTACTGGCTTTTCATGCGTTGCATTTAGTTCACGCAAAACGTCAAGCTTCGTAGCGACCCGTTCATTGCTATTTTTGAAAATAAGAATTGCCCAATGTTACCTTCTTCGTCTGGTTCCGCTTCCAAGCCCAATACGAATCATCCAAATCAACCCAATACATGTTTTCCTCGTCTGCTTCCCTTTTTTCGTCTGTCTGTGTAGATTTGATTTCCTCGTTCCTTGATTTTGATTTGATTTCCTCGTTCCTTTCCCTGTCCCTCTCACTCTCATTCATGGACGAAGCAGTGACCTAAAACACGCAACGGCGGCAAAAGACTGCAAAAAGAAAAACGCTTAGCCACGTACCCCTAGAGCTGACTGCTCCCTTCTTTTGGAAGGGAGCAGGCAGCGAGCGCGCGCAGCGCTCGCTCTAGGGGTACGTGGCCTAGCAAGTTAAAAATTATTGCGTAATATCTATTGCGCGGAATAGAGTTTGGTCCTAGAAAACCTCGCGAAAAACCATTTCAATCAGACTGACGTAGTACTGGCGCACGGATTGAACCACGGATGCACGGATTGAACCACGGATTGAAGCACGGATTGGTACGCATAAGCAAAGAACTGCTTCCTCGTCAAATCAAAAAACAAGAAACAAACTTTCTCCAACACAAAAGGAGGGAAGTCACAAACGGAAAACAAGAAACAAACCGAACAAGATTTAAACAATAACACATCGGTGCTTGGAAAAGAAACAAAAACAAAAAAGAAACAAACAACAGCATTGCTTTCATTTCCTTAATTTCCGTACTTGCCTCTATGTAAGTGTAAAAACAAGCCTTTAGCTAACTAACGAAACGACAGTATTTCACAACGTTGTAAACAAAGTGACAATAAACCCCATTTTATCAAAAATTGCAACCTTACAATTTTCAAAAACCAATTACCCAAAAGCCTCCCCCTACTATCCTCTCCCTGGTGGATTGGTCACTGGATGGATATGCAAAACCAACAAAATATAAATAATTCTTGCTTCCCTAGGCAGTATGTTTGGAAAAACGAAAAGAGCGAATGGATTCAACGGGCGTTTGTGTGTGACTTGAATAAGTAGTATGCACGTAACAAACAAATCGCAGCGCAACTGATTGATTGCTATCAGCAATTACGACAAAAAATACGCAGCAGCGCAGAAAACCGCATATTTTTCACGACAGTACTTACTCGGTACATAATGTCGGTACATACTGTGTACTTATGTGTGTACACAATTACAGCCAAGCAACAAACACACCGCAAGTTTATTGTAGGTAGTTCAGGTAGCACTTTAGCATGACCCAATTGAATGTGAGATATCGGCAATAAACACCCTGTAATCCAAAATCACGCCAGTGTTAATTAAAATCTTGCCAGCTTCGGTGTTCTCTTTTCGTTTCTCCGTCTCTTTCTCTTCCTTCCTTTTCCTTCCTCCTTCAAGCTCAGTACACCTTCTGGGGACAAAATTTTAGCTTGATATCTAGATATCTACTGTAATACGGAAGTTATTAAGCTAGATCATTAGGGAGGTCTACGTAGGACCCCCTGTAGTTTGTATGTAGTTTGTAGATCGCTTTATGTTGTTGTACGTGCATGATTATGCATAACGTGATTTATGAACAGTACCTGACGGCGTCGCTCGAGGAGAAGTACCGGATACCGGTGGCATCGTAGACCCAGCTGCCGAAAATCAGGCTGCAGTTCTGTCGGTCGAATGGGAAGTAGCGAATGTGCATCTTTCAGCTGAACTGGTAGATGGCCGGGTCGGGTACTGAAAGTGGATCTCGCCCACCGGCCCCCGACCCCGACCCCGGACCGCGGCCGAGTCGTTTGTGATCACGATCGCACTGATCCAGCCTTCGCTATTGGCTCTACCGGGCAGTAAAACTGCAAACAATTTTTAAACATTATAGACTCGAAATTTGGAGAAAATACGTAGCATTAAAAGTCTGTACGCAGTATACGTAAGTAGGTACACACGTACATATAAGTACAGTACGTACATAGGGTAGTACTGTAATGTTGAAAGCGATCTAACACTAACATAGGTACATACCGTACTGTACATAGGCTTAGGCTTAGCAATGAGCATAGGCTTAGGCTTAGCAATGGACATAGTGTAGGCTCGGGGTTAGCAATGGGCATAGGCTACTAAGGCATGTCCTCTATCTATTCTTCGAGTACCGTTTCCGTTTCGTTGCCTATTCCATCTATATCAGGAACAAAGATTTTCAATCGCCAATGAACTCAACAAAACCATCTCCGTGTAAGATTTTTTGTGATCGTTTTTCAGACTGCATGTTTGCGCAGCAGACCTTTGTCTATTGCTCTTTTTCTCTGATTTTATAGCGCTTTATTGTCACATCCTACAGCTTTGTTTACCTATGTCCTGAGGTAGTCCACAGATACATACACAAAATAGTTTTACACCAATTAGTTTCCTAATTTGCGTTTGTAGCGGAGGCAAATACAGGTAACCGGACACGGATTTCTCTACACGCGACACTAATGAATGAAACGGAACATACAAAGGGAGCAAAATGTGGATATAAAACTCGGCCTTCCTGCTCCTGAGCTTACTCCAGATTTCTCAATCTCTTTACTGAAGCTATTCGTCGACCTTGACAAATCTCTCCTTTCAAGCAGCATGAAGCTCTGTATTGTCTTGGCTCTTTCTGTCGCCACTGCCGTCATGGCAGGAGCACGTAAGCTCCATTCATTCCAATGCAAACTAAACGTACATAATACAATGTACTGTGAAGTGTAAAAAAGCGTAAAGCCTCGATTGTACCTCTCGACCTCGAGCCCTCTGTAAATGTAGCTCACAGAAAGATGCGTACAGTAAAGTAGTGTTGTCAACAGTAATTCAATACTTTACAGTTTTAACGCCTGTACCTGTACTAACGTTTCTTGTTGACGTAGACGATTTTTTTACCGTATCGTTGGCGTTTTTACCCATTTACCGTGGTAATTACCCGTTTTACCGCGGTAAATTACTACCGTCGAAAATTATTATTTTGTATGGGACGGTAATTGCGCGGTAATTTTACCGTCTCTTTACGTACTGCCGCTATCTTACTACTCTAAGACGAGAAATGAAAATTTCGATGGTTGACACAACACTACAGTAAAGCGCATGACCACCAGGAGCAAGCTGTTTTCGCTGGGGGGTAGGTACGTGGTAACTTGAGGCGCATTTCCGCGCCAGTTTTCCATTTGCGCCCCAAAATTCAGCTGCCAGAGGCGCAAAATTACTGTATGGCAGATATGAAGAGGTGCCGGAAGGTGGCAGGCAAAGAGGTGAATTTGGCATTTTGCGCATCAGCTTTTTGTCGGCTAAACTCAGCATGAGGAATAAGACTTCATCGATCACCTACCTTTTTACCTACCCCTGTTCTGATGATCGTTGCAGCGCACAATCACTGTGCTTCCAAGGGCGAATGCAGCGCTGACGTGTGCGAGGAGAGCGAGCAGTGCCTGGAGTGTCTGGGCGACTTCTGCGAAGAGAATCCGTCCGACCAGGACTGCCAGCAGTGGGGCGAGTGGATGGCGACGCACGTGCACGGCGACTCCTCGGCGGAGGTGATGGCGGCGTTCACCAACTGCAAGAACTTCGACCAGGCCCCTCCGGCCGTCTTCGCCTGGTTCCAACAGTGCCACCAGAGCCTCGGCTGCTGAAGCCGACATAGAGATAAGCAGTCACAACCGGGATTGATTCGTAAAAGTACAGTAGTCAGTAATAAACAAAAGAACCTTATAAAGAAAGCAATAGGCCTAAAAAATAGAATAAAGAAGCAATAGGTATATCCTTTCCCTGGTGGATTAGATGGATAAAACGAAAAGAGCGAATGGAACCAACGGGCGTTTGTGTGTGACTTGAATAAGTAGTACGTAATAAAGAAAGTGCAGCGCAACTGATTGATTGCAATCAGTAACGACAAAAATACGCCGTAGCGCAGGAAACCGCATACTTTCCACGACAGTACTTACTTACAGTACATATTTACATATGTAGGTACATAGGAACAGTACGAATGTGTATACACAATTACAGTCATCAAGCAACAAACAGCAGCAAGTTTATTGTAGGTAGTTCAGATAGCACTTTTGCACGACCCAATTGAATGTGAGATATCGGCAGGAAACACCCTGTAATCCCATATCACGCCCGTGTTAAAAATCTGGCCAACTTCGGTGTTCTCTTTTCGCTTCTCCGTCTCTTTCTCTTCTTTCCTTTTCCCTCCTTCACGTTGCTCAGTACACCTGGAGATGTGACTGGAAATGTGACTGGTGGAGCAACACCCAGAGGCAGTCGAGACCAGTCGATATTCTCATCCGCCAGTCGCCATGCACCACCAGCAGAGGCAGAGAAAGCAGTAGTACTAGTAGTAGATGGAGTGGCAGGGACGATGGGAGCAGTTGGAGATTCCGCCTGTTGCGTAATACTGTCGTCCTCAACTGAAACAAATCCACGATACCGTTGAATGCATACATACGTACATACGGTGCTGTGGGGAGGGGGAGTACATACGCTGCAGTTGGAAATTCTATACAAACATCTACGCAGCTTTCCGCAATGTATTGTAGGTACTTATCACCTATCACGCCCCGTGTGCAGTGGAAAGCGCGTGGCACTTTGACTTTGTCCGGGCAAACTCGTGAAAATAATGCTTCAAACTTGAGATTAACAATTAGTTGTCAAATCATGCTATGGTTGATGCTAGGGAGCAGTGGCCTGGCCCTGCATTGAACCCCAGTGCAAGCACTCTTTTCATGCTATCGCAGTATTGTACGTACAAGTATCTAAGGAATATTGTACGTACAAGCAGAAGGCGGGGGTGGATGAGTTTACTTTCGATAATCTCGTCTTGCTGTACGTGATTCCGACGAAGCTGCAGCACATCCTGGAGCGTGTGCAGTTCCGCAGTCAGTGATGATCCATCTTCTGCCTCTCCACCTTCCTCCATGTACAGCTGCATCGCCCTATTCAGCAGCTGTCGCTCTTCCTCACTCAAATCCACCGCCTTCATGGCTCTACGAAAGAAAAGAACAGAAGGATGCCGACCGCAGTGTATACTACACATACTCTCGCTGCACAGAGCGGAGCGGTAGACATACAAGTACTGTAAAGCTTCGTGTATAACCCCCTTCGAATATACCCCCTCGCGTATTACCCCATATTTGGTGACTACCGATTTCTAACCCCCCTCTAGCGGGGTTATACACGAAGCTTTATAAACGGGGAAAGGATCAAGACGAAGGTGCGGGATCTGGCGCACTCGCTGTAAGTTTTGTGCAATTTAATTACATATTCCATATTTCCTCTACAAATAAAGCGTGAACACATTGAAGTAGGGAAACTTCGGTAACAATAAATAAAAGTCCATAAAAAGAAGTTCATGGAAATCTTCGCCAAAACTCGATCTTGGCCGTTTTGGGAACGTCTAGATAGATACTACCGTTACCGTTGTATGGTTTCTCTGTGATAGTTCTTCGGCTCTTCCATCATCAGCTGCAAGATGAGACGCCAATCGAACTGCTGATGCTCCTGTCCTGCTGTCGTTCCCTCAGAGGCTACAAACAAATTCAACACGTCAAACCAGCTAGATGGAACAACGGTATCCTTTCTGATGAGAAGGTGCTCGGTACGAGTAAAAATACTCAACTCACATACGGTTAGACTAGTTAGCAGGCGCGAGTACAGTCCGACCGTACTCGGCGGCTTCTTTGCTTGAACATAAAATACAGATTTGCTCGGTGCGAGTAAATTGGCATGTCTGTTGTCGTCTAGTGATTGGTACTGGACAATACATACATACTTGCATAGGCCTCCACCATGAGGTTTGCCCAGGCGGAGAGTTGAGCTCTGCTGGCGGGTTGCAGCATGTGCCAGTTGTTGCTTCTGTGCAGGAGGGAGAGGAGGAGAGTGGACAGATGGCCGCTGCTCTGCATCAGACGCAGCACAGGCATCCAGTAGGTCTGCAGCATGGGCGGCGGAGTGGGCGCCACAGTCCCCCCCGCGCCTTTCGGCCCTCCTGCACACAAGCAAACAGACAACAGAGTAGGGTACTATGGGGCAAACCCGGACACGGGGTAAACCCGGACGCCTAAGCTAAGCTTTTCTGAACTTGCCGCTTCAGCAAATGATGAACATGGTAGCTCATTGGAAAGAGAAGAGTTCCAGGAATCTATTGGTAGAATACTTGTCTCTATCGGTCGTATGGTTGCTGAGATATACTAGTAGGCGTCCGGGTTTACCCCACAGTACCCTATACTTTTCGTCTTCTACAATGGATCCTCCATACCTACACCTTCATTACACCAGCAACATTGCAATGTCTATATTGGCCAGTAGCGCTAGTAAGCTCCAAGGTGCTCGCGAGATGACGCCACGTCAGTATGACCACCGAGGAGCTTGATTAGCGCAACTCGCCAATAGAACGTATGTAGCGAAAAACGAAAGAAGGACTATATAAGAGAAAAACTATGGGGCACTTACCATCCGCTTCAAGCATCTGCAGCTGCCAGTGACTCCTCTTCAACTGATGCTTGTTCAGCACCAGATGACCATCGGAGATAAGCACATCAATGAACACCCTGCATACACCACCAGATTATCACCACTAAGCCTACGCCATCGGTCAGTGAAGAAACAGTAGCGATTTGGCCGAAAATCTACTCTTGCTGTACTGTACACGAAATCGAGACTGTTTCTCACTCACGAGACCCACGCGAGATCAATTTACCGAGACCCCGACTGTATGAATATTGAATGAAAACTTTTTGTAAATGCTTACTGCGCGTGATATCTGAGAAGCTGGCGGAGCACTTTCTTCGTTTCCGCCATCACATTTTTCACCATTCGTGATCCCTGGCGTTGGTCAAACAAGGAGCCACCTTGCTGGCCATGCATCTCCTACACAACAGTTGTTACGTACATCATTATAGTTGTACATCTTTTCTACAGTAGTTCGCTACAGCATCTTCTGGGCTTGGCTCCGGCTCCGGCCGCGGCAATTTTTAAGATCCGACGAGTCCGACCGGTACTTTAAATTTCGTTTCATATCTAGTACGTATGTACACACATACGTAACGTTCGTTACCGCAAAACTTCGTATCTAACGGCGAACAGTTGTTCAACCGAGGAGAAATGGAGGTACGCATACCGTGGTCAGCTATCTGTGGTACCACTCCGAAGCTGTGCCATTCTCACCTCATGTCGTCCCCATCAATAATCAATCAATCGACACTTGAGTTGTGTACCCAACCCATTCGTCATCATAGCCATAATCAATGGACGCTGTTTTGTAGGTACTTTTACCTGTTCTCTGAGGGCTTCAAATCGACTCAAGGTAATGTGACACTGTTCCACAGTGCTGGAGAGTTCCGTGCCACGTTGAGCCATCATCATCTCAAAATCATCCACCTCCTCATGAGACTTTGACCAGTAATTCTTCTGGAAAAACCGCTTCTGCATATACAGGGTGTTCCACAATAAACTAGCCAGATGACAACATCCTGTAATGCTGATGCGCAAAATGCAAACAAATTATAAAAGAGCCCATTCACATTTACTGTAGCAGTAGGTAGATGCAATATCGATAAATGAAACTGAAACTTCAAAATGAAACTTATGGAACATCTTCTTACAATGAGCCACTTGCGAATAAATTCTACAGCCAGTTTCAGACTGTCCTGAGATGGAAATTTTGAGTCGTGGGAACTGCGATGCCTCAGCTCAACGATCCATTCCGGAATTCCATGCTGAAAAGAGACAACATAAACTATCGCTATCCGAAATAAATATCGGCTCTATACTACCGTATTTACCCATGGGGCTATGCAAAAATTGAGAGGTCCTATATGGGGCTATGCATAGGGGGGGGGGGGGCTATGCATGGGACATTTTTTATGTTTTTGAGAGGCGCACAGAGGCATGCGTTTTAGGTCAAAAGCACATGTTTTAGGGCATAATTGAGGTCAAAACAGGGTTATTCTAGTACAATACACCCCCAAACAGGCTTATAGGCATCTTAGCTTGGTGGGGATTGGCTATGGGTAGCTTATGACCAGCTTATGTAGGTAGGTTCAGGTACTGTACAGTACATATGGGGCTATGCATAATGGGGGGGGGGGGGGCTATGCATGGGTCATTTTTTATGTTTTGCCAATATGGGGCTATGCATAGGGGGGGGGGGGGGCGGGGGGCTATGCATGGGTAAATACGGTATTGCATTGCATATGTACGCAGACGTGTGCATTACTTTGTACCATTACCATACACAAAATAAGATACAATACACTACACTCATATGAAAGGTCAACCACTTGATGCCGTTGTATGCTCGTCGTGTATGGATGGAGATGGATAACAGACAGCTGTTGTACTCTATGCATGCAAAAGCGCTGATGGAAATGTTGACTTTCAGATAGAAGCAAGCACGAAGAAGAGAATGCATGCATTCATACTTTATTTGTACTGTACATATGCACGCCTTGTATATTCCAGTCTGTAAACTTTTTCTGCCAACAATCTGCGCCAAAAACTGAATGTAGAGTATTGAACCCGTAGTACAACCTAAGTATACGTACTGTCTTGATTGGATATTAGTGCAATTGAATCACATCATCATGATGCTCAGAAAGCTGTTGACTGAACATAAAAGGTTTCCACTGATCATAGGGATGGTACATCTGCCTGCACTACCAAGGTAAAGATGTATTGTACGTAGAAGTAATGATGTATGGCGAAGCAATGGCATGCATTTGCTATAGCACGCGATGTTTTTTCAGAGCACCACTGAATTCTATGACAATAGATGAAATCACGACAAAGGCATTGCTGGACACCAAAATGTACTTGGACGCAGAAATTGTAAGAAGCAAAGCCAGCCAGATGTCATCTTTTCAGCTCCCTCGCATGGCCAGTCGCCATAAGTAGTTGCATACATGGGTAAAGGACAAACAAATTCAGGATGGAATCCTAGTGGAAAACATGGGTGACGCTCCATATGTAAGACCTGAGGACTGCAAGCCAGAGACCATTGCCTACATGACGCACATCTGCTCAATGATTGGCTCAGCGCTTACAAGTCGACAGAAACGCAAGTCCTGCCAACTGGGCGTTCAAGTGCTAGCTGGATGCAACATGGAGGCCTTAGCCGTGGCTCACGCTTCCAGTCAGTTCGTTTTTTGTCTAATTCTATAACATCAATCACTCATGTAACGGGGTACAGGAAGGTTTTCGACTACTTGTTCAGTTCCCCTTTATTGTTTAAGATTTTGACTTCATCAGAGCAGAAGGATTCGTTTTCGCTCACATTGCTGATGAAGGCTTAATGGAAGGATGTGCAGGAGAGCTGCTGAGATACCGCAAAGCCATTGGGGCAGAGCACATCTCCATCTTGACAGACATAAAGAAGAAACACAGGCGAGAAAAGCAAAACCACTCCGCATACTAAAACTCCATCAGTAACTAGGCAGCGAGTTCCTTCTTTTACAGCTCACACAGCATCACAGCTGATCTGAGCCTGACCAATACAGCTCTGGCTGCTCAGTTCTTCCAGAGCGATGGCGTCATTGTAACAGGTGAAGCTACTGGAGTGGCCCCAGATCCGCTGGAAGTGCAAAGTGAGCTGCTTCATCTCATGTAGCATTGTGCCTGCTAAAGGTCTTGCCTTTCGCCACTGCCAAACTTGGTACGTATCTTTCTTTACGCATTAGAGCTCAAGAAGTCACTGGATATTCCAATTGCAATTGGCTCTGGCATAACCATTGATAATGTGGATGAGTACCGGTCCCACTCCGACATCTTTATCATTGGCTCCCACTTCAAAACTGAAGGACATTGGTCGCAGCCATTGGACAAATCAAAAATCGAGCAATTTCTGCGAAAAATTCGTTCAGCTTCCCCTTCTTCGTAACACACGCACACGTTCGAAAGCTACGTTATTTTATGATCCAGCATGAACGATGCGGCCAACCCATCAAAGCGAGTAAGACTGAATGTCTGGCCATTTCCACGTTCGCTGTCCTTCCATTCCCACATACTGGTCGTGCTCAGAAACAAAAGGACGAAAGCGGTCAGCTGTCACTTGTCATATTAATTCTGACAAGGAAGATGAAGTCAGGAACAGACAGTTTTTTTCCGAGCAGCCTGCATATTAGGTACACATGTATTCAGGAAATCCCAATGGGAGGGAGCCAGAAAGACAAGACGCGTTCCTTTGGGTGGACAGGCAGAGATTGCGATAAGTATTCTCCAGTTGTCTCTCTGCAGCCGTACTACTTATTGCCGCAGTATCATCTATTCTGGCCTGTCTGTCATTCGTAATATATCTCAATGATCTCGATGATTGATGTTCCATCCGCTATAGTAGGGTATATATGTACACAAGCTTACGATTTCTATACTCTAGTACCTAATATGCTGTGATGCGAGGCTGGTACTTGGCTACCCATGCACTGCAATGATACGTATTGTGCTTGCGTCTCATTGCTTTGCGTACATGTACAAAATAGTTTGTTGGGAGAAAGTGAAAAGTGGTGTGTAAAGAATAAAACAAAAGCTTTGATCGGTGCTGTACCTTGACCGCTTTCTGCTTCATGCCAACGTTCGCCATTGTCCTCTTGGAATACGAACTCAGGTCACCCACGAAATTGACAAACCTGAGAAAATAAAAACCCTTCTAGTCCCATGACAAAGATATTGGTCCTGTACACAGGTAATTTGAGACAATTTTCAGAGAAAGTTCAATGAAAACTGGGAGTTATACCAGACAACTCTTATCATATTGGGGAAACAATTTTGCATTGTACCTAAAAATGTACTGTACATGCCCACCTAGAACGTGCTGTGTACTACGTACGTACATTACTGTATGTAGCTCAAGTCTCACATCACTACTGACTGTAGTATAGTAACAACTGAACGATAGTAATTTCGGTTTGTCCTGCAGAAGAATAAAGACTGCTTTATCTCTCCATGGCCATAAACCCATTAGCCATCCCTGCGCACAGGTTCCCGGCACTCTGCCTTAGCCTTACATGTATGTAGTCTCATGTGACAATCCAGCGTATTACTAATCTCCGCCGTCATGCCTTTGCCCTTTTATCTCTTCTGTTGCTCTTCCCTCGCGCATTGCATAAGTCCCAATTTCCCACAACAAAAATCTATTTCCAAGTATGTATAACCAAGTACATGTACATACACGCACCAACAAGCAAACTTGTGTTCTGTTCGATTCCGCTGCGCCTAATTCCCCCCAATTTTCTCATGATGAAAAGAACAAGTAGACTACACTAACAACTACAAAATCGGGGCTAGCTAACCAAAGGCTCCAATAAGCTTCAGTGCTTTTCTGTGTTGCTTCTTGATCAGAGACAGCCAGACAGCGCGGTTGCACCCCCCTACGTGTAATGTACTTGTGCACACTTGCGCTGTAGTAATGGGCGCTTTCGCTGTCATACTGGAAGTGAATGTCCCGAGCTCGACCTGCATAGACACTGGCTAATGAGATCTCAGCTGTGGCACATCGGCTAGCATCAAGCGGGATAAGATTATGACTACTAAACGCGATGTGCTTGTTTTCCGTTTGTGTACTGTACCTACGGTAACTAACAGCTTCATGCTAGTACATACGTACGTCGCACGAGAAAGGAACTCGTCTTGTTCATGTGTGAAAGCACTGTTGCATGTAGCACCTGTAGGTACTGTACATAGTACATGGGAACACAGAACAGAAAAAAACTGCGGAATTTTTTTTGCTTGACGACAACCAACAGAGATTTTCACGACGCATCCCAATACAAGCCTTCTTTTAACAGTCTTGTTTATGCTTCTTGCTAATCTATACTGCATTTCTACTGTATGTAGTCCATTGGCTACTAACTAAGTAGGCTGCGGGTGTCTCGAATGCGTACTCTACACGTACTTACATAGTATCCTTCGATTGTTCCCCCTTCTTGAGTTGTATGTAATGAATGCGTATGTATGTACGTATGATCACTTTATCAAAGAACACCGCCAATTATCCGAGTGTATGCAAGTAAATCCTGAGTAACCACACTAAGCATAGGTGTGCACCAATACATGGTGCATAATTGTGCTTGTGACCAATGACGCTCAATCAAAGCCTAGCTAAATTACTTCTACGTACGTACTCAACGGACCAGAAAAAGCGCAGAAAATAGCTCAGTACATTTTTCAATAGCCATCCACGGTTATGAAAGCGAAAAGCGAGTTTTTTCACGTGACAAATTTGCAACTTTTCGTTTCTAAATAAGCTGCCACACTAAGTATTACAAGGGCTCAAGTAAAGCATTGTCGGGGTAAGTTGTGCGAAAAAAGTGGTATCCACACAAAGAGCCAGCTTACCTTCCCATCATCATTCTGATACCAGCTGACGCCTAGACGACTCCAAAGATTACGTCGGCTTGCCTGTTCTCACTTGAGAGGGATACATTATACTACATAGCATGTACTGTACATAGCTTCTTCATCAATTTATTGTACCCACCCACATCATTCATTCCAAACCTTTTCTACAAGTGGTGAAACGAGTCCCAATTTGGCAATTATAGATTTATGAGTAGGCCTACTTATATGTGAGTACAATAATTATACGTACTGTTGTATCTTGCCCATATTAGGTGTTCGATTTGATACGATAATATTGGCCTTAGCAAAGCGCGAAATGGACCTGCTCCCACTGCTGTATTTTATCGTCATCGCCGTCGCTTTCTTATTTTGCAGAATAAGTGTACCTATCCCTTTATCACAAATACCAACAGAATGCATAGCTACCGTAATCGGGAGGAAAGGGCGCCAATGTTATGTATGTGATGTACCCATGAATGAATAGCACGTATGCCCTACATACATAACATTGTATAAGCCTTTGTCATCGTGATCATATCGTACTCCTGACTGACTGTGAGCTGCCGTCATCTGGAGACGCCCGCCATTTTTTATACTTGAAGCTTTCTAGTATAAAAATATGCACATCATAGCACAGTAAGTAGGCATGTGCTTCGTTCTTTGATGGTGACGCGCGTGGTCGTCAAGGACTTCCAGCCGCCAAATACAGCGTACTCAATCAAATTATTAGCCCACAGCTGGCGAAATATGATTATGTTTCAGTTCATAGCGCCCGCTGCCGCCGCCTCCGCCTTCCATTCCATTGCAAGCTGCTTTCCTTCCTCCACTTATTGCCGCCAACATTGCAGAAGAAGCAGAAGACGCGCTGCTGCTGACAACAAGATCAGAAAAAGAACGTCTGGCAGCCTTCATGCAGAGAATCAAGCCGAGGAGCTGACAACGCCGCCTGCCAAATAAGGAAAACGAAGAGCAAGCAACAACTGCCGCCAAGACCAGCTAAGGCATTCCCTTCCTCACTGCTTCAACTTGCTGCTCCTGGCAGGGCAGGGCAACATCTGCTGGCTGGTTCCCCGACTTTGGTGCCGGGTCGCGGCGAGCTGCCGACTCCGCCCATAATTGCTGCCATCACAAAGCTTTTTACCGTACACCCACCGCCCCCATCAACAAATTCCCGAGGAGGAGGAAAAAGGAGCAAATGAGGCCCAAAGGGCTCCGCTTTTTTGGAGAAAGGAAGAAACACTGCTAGCTTTTGCCGCTGCAGCAGTGAGTTTTCAGCCGTCGAAAGGTCGATACCTGCGATTTCCATAAACGATTTTAGGCCCTTTTTATCAGTCCATCCCCCTTGGCACCCAAGAACGAGGAGTTTACTCGTTTCTGCTTCTGTTTGACTAACAGCCGTAACACGCGTCTGCTCCTGCCCTACAGCTTGGTTCTGTTGGCACAGAAAAAGAGCGATTAGAGTGCTTCCGGGCTTTGCCTCTCTCAGCGAGCAAATTATTTACTTTAGTCCCACTCGTCCCGTCTCATCTCTGCCAGCTTGCTCTGTATCCCAACTTGGGTCGGTCGGTGCTAACATAGAGCACCATAAAGACCGCCGACCATACAAAGTACTAAGTATTTGGTTTGGATTTGCCTGACTTGGGTTTCCTTCTCCTGCACACATACTAGTATAGGAAAACACGACAATTTTCTCATCTCATCCTCGTGGCATTGCAGACCAATATCCCAAATCGCTCTTTATTCAATCGGCTACACTAGCACTAATCTTAAAACATCGACTCACATCATCTAAAGCCTGCCTGCCACCATCAGCAAAATTTCTTTGCCTATCCGTGTTCCAACAACACACTGTTCATCAAAAGGATTTTCCTGACTGAATGTGAGTTTTGCCAGCGAGCGGCTCAGGTTTCTTGTGTAATGCCATCTCCTTGCAAAACACTATTCAAGTTGCATTCATATCAAAACAACTGTGGAGAGCAAACTTTTTCATTCGACAACTTGTCATATGTTACCTTACATTGCGAGATATCGCAGAATAACACACAGATTGTTCATTCCTGCTAATCTGCTACGTATCATTCCTCAGCAATGGTGTGCTGCTGCATCCCCCTATGGATCATTCCTGCCTTTCTGCTCATATTCCTGGAAGCCGCAGACAGAGGTATTCGTGTGTATATGCGTGTTTCCTTTCTCTTTGTGGGCTTATCGTGTTTATTCAATCCTTACTGCCAATATATTTTTGTCGCAAGACTATTGAAGCAAAAGTCAGCACTAAGCGGCGACAGATCAACCATTAATTCATAGTAGAAAAGTCGCCTTGGAGGCGGACAGAAAAATGCGACATGGGGTGGTTACAGGGGCAGTGTCAGTCGGCTGCATTCAAAACTAATGGGGAAAGTAAAAGCCACACCCCTGAAAAAGCAGGAGACGTGTTTTTTTCTGATCGGGTCTTTTTGATTCCAATTAGGCTGAATGAAAAAGCATACACTATCAGGGATGACCGCCACTGTTTTAGGCTTATATCAATCTACTATACCACAACTACCTAGTAATGTACGTTAATAAATTTGAGCTTTATGTGCTTGCAATAATAAATGGGCCTCTTGTTCCATGGGATAAAATTGCGCAAAAGAGCCGCTTTGACGTTTGACATGACTTCTGATGCTAGTAAATCATCACTTGAAGTATCCATGGTTACTGTATTGCATAGTAAGCAAGCAGTGTGCTTTACGTAGATGCAATGCACCTTCCTCTCAACCCTCCTGGCTCCTTGCATCATTTCTATCTTCTAGTTCCCCTCAACTTTTGGATTTTGGCTGTTCCAAGTGAATCACTGGTTAGCACCCTTTCGAACCAGTGTATGCAGATAGCGAAAAGAAACAAGTTGAAAAGACTTCAATATACCCCTAGACTACGCCTAGGCGTGAGCAAAGAATTGGAGGGGATATGACAAAAATCTGTCAGAGTCACAAAGACTTTGATTTCCTCAGCTGATGACAAGTGGGAATAAATCTCTCCCACCCCCTCCATCACTCTCCGTCCCCCCTTTCTGCACATAAACTTAGAGCCTTTTTCTTTTGCCATCATATCGAGCTGTTGGCCCTTCCCAGGCAAAGCAATCGGCTTGGTGGCCAAGGAAGGAAGCTACTATAAAGCTCAAATATAGCCGACAGGCAATAGCTCGTGCGTTTATGACTCCTAATTGAAAAAGCTGCCTCTCCACAAATACCTCATTTATGCACAGTTTTGTCTGGCTGTAAGCCCCTATGTACGTACATGTGTTTGCAGTGCTCAGAGAGTGGTGGCAGTCAGCCTTTTTCCGGCTTTGACCGCTTCTTCACCTTTCCCTGCTCCCTCCATCGCATGTGAAAGGACCATTGTGCATTGGCTCAGCAGACGAGGAGCCTGACGACTTAACTAACTACTGTACTCTTCTTTAGCTACTCACTAATATACTTTTGTTCGTTTCTGCCTAGCTCCCAGGCTTCCTAACAAAAAGCCAGCCCAACCCCCTCGCATCATTTATTTTTCTCATTCCGCGGGCAGAGCAGCGAGCCTATTAGATAAAGTGTATTTGTCATAATCATTAAGACTGCTTTATGAGCACTTTTAACTGCAAGTTCGGCTTTACTCAAAGCTAAAGCCCCACGGGGGAGTCAACCAAGCGACGATTGAATGGCAGGACTGATGTTCGTGATTATGCCTAGCCTCCAATAAAATCAAAAGCTTTACACATCCCAATACCCGATGGTTCGCTGTTCGCTGTCAACCCGCTTTATTGACGCTGCAGCTACTACCTTTTGCTTCAACAATTTACTGAAGTGGTCAAAATTGCCTTGCGACAATGAATGTGTGGTGTTTGTTTGCTTGAATAATGTGAATGCTTATGAATATCGTAACAAATGATGCTGCGATTTCTGGTGCAAATCTTGCTGCATCTCTCCTTTGCAACTGCTCCCTTTGATGAGCTGGAAGAGTATTTTTCGTGGACTCCATCAACTGCTACGACTGCCACAATGAAGTTGGCTCCTGCAATGATGGACAGTGCCAGGGAAAAGCGTGCGTAGAGATTGAGGCTACCGTTACGCATGGTAAGAGAAAAAGAGATATGATTATCTGTCAACCAAGTCACAAATACCCACACCGGCTGCTGGAAGGTACACTACACGATTACGGTGTCCGGAAAACAGCCAAATCAACTACATACACTGGGTAGGTACGTACTGAGCATACATATGTAGGTACATACGTAGTATGTAGGACCATGCAAAATCGAGACGACAGCATACAACTGCAAAACACTCAAATACGGATCCTGTTTGTC
>JASAMW010001233.1:0-19266 GCA_030247985.1 Epsilonema sp. ZAB3_2
GAATAATGATTTGTATGAGGAAGGAATTAGTGTTTTATGTAAAGATTTATTTTTTGTGTTGGTTTTGGCTGGTAAAATGCATGATCAAATAAGTGAGTTGGATGTGAGTATTGAGAAGAAACGAGAATATTTGTCTGAAGCTGTAGAAATGGTATGGGATTTTATGATGAGGAATGATTTTCAGGGTTTTGGAAAGCATGAAAAAGGGTCATGTGATGTGTCCGTGGATAATTTCCCAGTAGTATTATGTGAAGGAAAGTTGAAGATCAAAAGAGAATTTTTTGGAAGTTTTGTCAAGTATAAATGTGGTTACTGTAGAAGTGTGCAAGAGAATAAGAAATGTCCATTAGTTGTTGGTGAATCTGTGAAGAATGATGGTTTAGCAGAGTGTTTGGAGTTTTTATTGTTGTCAATGGAAGGGATTGGAAGTTGTATGAAATGTGGAAGATATGAAATGGAATTTTGTGAATTTGTTGGAAGTAAATTTTTGATTGTAGAATTAAATCAAAAAGAGGATTTAATTATACCTGAAGAAGTTATTTTGTTTGGTGAGAAATACAAATGCACTGGCAGGTTGAAGCATAAGATGAAAGAAGCTATTTTGTTTGGTGAGAAATACAAATGCACTGGCGGGTTGAAGCATAAGATGAATCATTTTGTGAGTTTTGCATTGGTTGATAATAAATTTGCGTTGTTTGATGATCTATGAGATAATGTGGTAGAAGCTATGACAGTAGAAGAGTTAATGAGTAAGATTTATGATGGGAAAGGAAATAAATTTGAAGGGTTACAGTTTATCATTTTACATAAAGAAGCTGTTTGTGAGAATTGTGATAAATTTAGTGAAAATGGAGAAATTCAAAGTAATGAAAATGTGATAGAGAATAATGTAAATGAAAGAAATTTTAGGGTTCAACAGTGTAGTGTAATGGATGAAGAACAATTGTATTCTGAGGATGAAGAAACAGTTAATAGTCATAATTAAGAAGAAGAAAGAATAGACAATTATGTGAATAAAAATCAGGAAAGTTTCCAATTAAATGTAGATGATGAAAAGGAATTGATAAAGAAACTTGGGAAACAGTTTTGAATAAAAGAAGAAAAAGAAAAAAATTTTGGAAAAAATGAAGAAATGGATGTTGTGAAGAAGAAGAAGAGTAGTAGTAATTGTTCTGTGAGAAATAGATATGATGTTTTGTGTGATGAAATGGAATTGTAGATGAAGATGTGATAGAGAAGAAAAATGAAGTATTTTTGTATTCTAAGAAGCATGAATCTAATAAAAAGAAGAAGAAAAGTATGGTAAAAAATTTACAGTTGAGAGAAATAGATAAGAAGTCAGACACATAAAGAACAAACTGAGAAGATAGAAGAACGTATTCAAGAAACTGTAACTGCTGTTGGACAAGGAAGAAGATGGAGAGTGAAAGAATGGTAAACTTGATAATGAAACACGCAAACAGAAAGAGCAAGGTAAGAAAAGGGAAGAAAGTATTCATGAAATTGTAACTGCTGTTGGAAAAGGAAGGAGAGGGAGAGTGTATGAATGGATAAAAGTTATTCAAGGTAAACTGTCAGTTATTAGTGATATACTTGGTATGGATGTTGATGATATAATGAATGACAAAAGTGTTGTAGAAGTTAATGATAATCTTAATGATATTGAAGAAAAGAGCAATAGTAATAGGAAATTTAAAATGACAATTGATAGAGTAATTGGTGAAATAGGAAATGTAAATTATAAAGTAAGTTTTGATGATTTATGTTTGGATGATAATGTGGGTTTGAATGAAGAGTTTCAAGTTGTAATAGGAGATAATTTAGATAAAGTAGAAAGTCTAATAAATAAATGGAGAAATGATGAAATTGACATTCTAATTGAGGAAGTATTGAAGAAAAAATTCAATAAAAATGATAATTTTGGCAGAAGTGAAGATTATGTAAATGAGATTGATAATGATGAGGTTATATTTGAAGAAATATCAGAATTATCAGATGATGAATCTGAAAATGAGTCTCAGGTAATTTTGAGTTATTGTAAGTGTTGTAGTAAAATTTTATTTCCTAGTGAAGTGTGTATACTGAAATATATGACATTGGTGTGTGGAACATGTTGTGTAAAAACTGGTGATAAAATTTGTTCTTTATGTGAGAGTAATTTGAAAAGAAATCAGATTCCTTTAAGATATAAGGGGAATGGGTTGGAATTAGATGATATTCCTGAAGAATTAAGCAGGCCTACATTTTTAGAAAGAAGGTTTATGACAAGAATTCAAATGTATATAACTTTAATTAAATTAAGAGCAGGACAGCAATATGCACAATGTGGATTTGTTATTGATTATATGTGTGATAATGATAAAGTTTTAAGTTTATTACCAAGAAATAGAGAAAATGTTGGGATTGTGTGCTTACAAGGTAAGTATGTACATGAAATTAGGGAAGATTGCATAATTAAGAGACGTTTTCTGTAGCAGTTGCATAGTACGTGGAAGGGGGGTACTTTTTGTGAATCGAGATAATATGCCTATCGGATTCCCCATCAAAAACTGCATATGTTGATGAAGTTTTAGGAAAAAAATTGTTCAGGCATCATCGACATATTGATGGGTAAAGGTTGCATTTTCACCATTTTTCAACGTTTTTAGCCATATTTCAGCAACCAGCATGTGTAGCGGGCTATAATTTGGTTCACGCATACATCCCATAGGGATCCCTGTCTGGACCAAATTTGAGCCCAATCTGCCACCTGTGTGGTGAGATATAGCCCTGCAAAGTGCATTTCTATATATTTTGCACCTGTTGCAAATTCAGTTATACAAATACCACAGCGCGAATACATGCCCTGCATGGGGTAATATTTTGACAGCAAGTTGAGAAGGGTTAGGCCTAAAAACTTTAGTACTACAACAAAATATCTTTATGTTTACAATTGGGACTACAGTCCTCTTGAATAGTGAAAAATGCAGCAAAAATTTTCCCGCCTTTTTTATTTTTCAAGATAAATGAGCAATACCACTGAAACTTTTTCCTTGTAGGTAGCCTATCTTATGTAGAATTTGATGTAGATTTCAAAAATAAAAGTCTTTCTCCCAAAAAATTTAACCCCTAGCATATATTTTTGCAAAAGTAGTATATTTTTGTGAATTTTTGGGTAAGAGTTAAATTTTTTGGAAAAACAGTTTTATTTTTGAAATCTACATCAAATTCTACCTACTGATCATTTTTTTGCTAGCTTCAGCCTGTTATAGAGTGCTTCTCTGGAAATGCACCTTAGGCAACTTTTTTATGGTCCAGCAGCCATTTTCCAAACATATTGAGCCTTCACATTACGTTGCTGACCAGTTTAAAATTTAACCCCTCCTGTATGCTGAGATATGGCTGCTGGTAGTCCCAAATTGCCCCTCATGTGCCCACCACTTTTTCAAAAGTTCTTACCATCATTCTACTCCATTTTCTTCATAGATTTCGGTTTGGGGCATGCCCCTTTGATATTTTGTTAAATACACCACAAAAATTGATGAAAATGATCAAATTAGCCAAAATTACCTCGTTTTCGACTATATCATGGCATATTCATCAAAATATCGAAGGGGCATGCCCCAAACTGAAATCAGCAAAGAAAATGGAGTAGAATGATGGTAAGAACTTTTGAAAAAAGTGGCAGGCACATGAGGGGCAATTTGGGCCTACCAGCAGCCATATCTCAGCATACAGGAGGGGTTAAATTTTAAACTGGTCAGCAACGTAATGCGGAAGGCTCAATATGTTTGGAAAATGGCTGCTGGACCATAAAAAGGTGCCTAAGGTGCATTTCCAGAGAAGCACTCTATAACAGGCTGAAACTAGAAAAAAATGATCAGTAAGATAGGCTACTAATGAGGAAAAAGTTTTAGTGGTATTGCTCATTTATCTTGAAAAGTAAAAAAGGCGGGAAAATTTTTGCTGCATTTTTCATTATTCGAGAGGACTGTAGTCCCAATTGTAAATATAAAGATGTTTTGCAGTACTACTAAAGTTTTTAGGCTTAACCCTTCTCTACTTTCTGTCAAAATTTTACCCTGTGCAAGGCATGTATTCGCGCTGTGGTATTCATATCACTGAATTTGCAACAGGTGCAAAATATATAGAAATGCATTTTGTGATGCTATATCTCGCCACACAAGTGGCCGATTGGGCTCAAAATTGGTCCAGACTTGGGTCCCTATGGGACCTTTCCGCATGCCAAATTATAGCCCGCTGGTTGCTGAAATATGGCTAAAAACGTTGAAAGACGGCAAAAATGCGACCTGCCCACCTTTACCCATCAATATCTCGATGATGCCTGAACAATTTTTTTCCTAAAACTTCATCAACATATGCAGTTTTTGATGGGGAATCTGAGAGGCACATTATCTCGATTCAAAAAGTACCCCCCCCCCCCCTTCCGCCTATACTACAGGCTAATCTCATTCCTTACAGAAAACGTCTCTTAAAGCAGTTGAATGGTTGTATTTATAATGCTTTGTTTGCAGATATAGGAGTTGATTATGATAGTTTTTTATGTATAAAAGATGATTGGGTCAAGATACAGATTATGTGTTGAAAGGCATGGACTGCTAACTAAAAAACAGTTCCATAGATGGACCAGTCATTTCAAAAAAATAATACCACAACATAAATAAAATTATTCCTCACCTCATATTAAGCAAACCACTGGAGTTTCGCTTTTTCGTCAGAAAAGGTCAGCTCCCATGAAATACCAATATACCATAATTTTATCCATATAACCCATTGTAATACTATAAACCTGAAAAATAGTAAACAACTAGAGTTTCACATTTCCAATAATGAAATCTAATCACTCTTGAAATTTCCATACACAGAAAAACATTCATACAAATTTAGAAATTATACAACCTTTAAATAGGTAAACATTTCCCTTTAAGCAAAAATTCCCCCTTTTTCCAGAAATTAGGCTTGTTTTTGATTGGCGCCTTATTTGCACATTGTTGATTGTCTTCTATGGCATACATAATAATCAAGTCAGTACCTTACTAGTAGCAGCTTCCTATTGATATGCGTTGGTCTATATTTAGCTTGGGAGCCAATAATATTCTGTCCCTTTTACCGGTTGTGTTGTTTGCTAATTGAAAAAAGAATTGAGAGCTTAGGTAATGAAGTAATCAGAATTTTAACATCGTACGTAGGTTTTACTTGGTGGCTTGAACTGAAGCGACTTTCATCTGTACTCTCATATGAAAGGGTCACTGCCATTTTCAATTAGCTGATCTGACACGATTATGTTTTTTCTTGCCAAGCACGTAAGCTGTGTGTTCAGTAACGTGAAAATCGTGCTTTGGCGACCTTTTCCATTTTTAGTCGAGCTTCCTTGTTGTATGTGAGCTTGTTTTTCATGATTAATAAAATATTTATTGACATACCTTTTTCGTTCTTTCTCTATATGTAGGTATTTTCTATTTTCATTCCTGGGCCATGCTGTGCAAGTACTAATTGAAAATTAGCTCTCTCTAAATCTGTTTATTACGTACCTAGCTCTATCTGGAGCTTTTTCCTTTATTATACACTAGCTGCTTGACCAGGGTTTTTGACCAACCTGTGCTTTGTTTGCCCGCTATTTTCGTCAATAAATTTTGCACTTCATTAGCGTACATATGTGCCTTGTACCTTATCGCATTGCTCGTCGAATAATGCAGCGCTGAGTCATTTTCCTCTTGTAGAAGCTGCCAATTATAATAATTGCTAATTAGCTCCCTCCCAGCATCCAATGAGAATATGCGGTCCGCAAAGGAGGATGTTTGCTTTGCTTTATGTATATCTTGAGTTTCACTGTGTGTTTGTTATTACCCAGCCAATGAATGGTGACCTTCAGATTAAAATACCAAGTCTCAGGTGTGGTGGATCTGCCTTAAATTTTCTCATGCCACTGCCTCTTCTATCTTTGGCCTTGCATGTGAGATTTATGAAATATTTCGGATGGATTAGGCAAAATGAGAAAGGTGTCAGGTAGAGGCGCACAACGGATTGACTTGGAAAAAGTTGCGCTTTGCGAAAGTGTGAAGTTTGTTCGTTTGATTGACTGACTGATTGACAGGCAGATGTTACTATGCCATATGCGTGCGCTTTGCTCTGAGTTTGATTGGTGGCTGATGCTGGGTGCTTGCTGGGTTGATGAATGCTCGAGGTATCGGTACATACCTACCTATATGTGTGTTAGTGGATGGATTCCTGTACCTAAGCTTTATCTTCTCAAAATGGATAGAGTACAATTTTGATGATGATGATGAAATAAATTTACTGTAACCACAAGATATTGCAAAAAACAAAACATAAATCAACAACAACATACGTACGTATGCCCGACGAAATTTAATTAGCTTAATTAATGTAATTAGCTTTTTTGCAAAAAAAGTTCGAAAGAAATGTGGGTGTATTTTCCCTAGCTCTGCTACATCAGAAAGCTGCTCCTAATTTCAAATGTGATGTTCTGCTTTCTACGCTTATTTGCTTCACCTTTATCAGGATTCAATTGTGTTCCAAAACTGTATACCACCCGCCTATACCCCTGTGCCTTCCCGCAGGCTAGCCAGAGCTACATTTATCATCTGCCAGTGAATGATGATTGACTACCGGCTTGGCAAACTGACTTTTTTTACAATCTTCCTACCCAGCTGACTGACACTGGCTAGTAATGAGCAAGACAGCTGACATAGCTATAGCTGATGGCTTGTGGTCAGTGGCTGTTAATTATGAAGCTGCTTCTGAGGCTTTTAGAGCTGAGCTGCGTTTTATGTCTTAGGCAGGCTTCATAATGAGCAAGCCAAGACTTGACCAGGGGAATCAAATGTAGAAAGAGGAGAAATATCAACGAAAATTTTGCAGTTCATAATGAAACCTGTATGCTACGCATGTATGTAGGTAGTCCTACTTGTTGCGCGTTTGTGTCATTCCCATAATTGGTATCGTAATCTAACCTGTCTGTGTCTATGCACTACATAGGCAGATACGATGGGCGAATAATTATCGAAGTTTCGAACTGTTTGGTGTTGTTGCGTTCCTGGTCTACTGTATGCACGCATGCTATAGAATATGCTTTCGAATTTGATATACTGTATTTCGGCTCTTAGCTTTGATTGTTCGCAATTGTTCGAGCGGTACATGTGGCCATTCCAGGCTTTGCATTATACAGTATGTACCATTAACGCGGTGTAGTTGAAGCTAGTTTCGAGCTATTATCAAAAATATTCTCCGCTCCGTGTAATAATGATCACGCTTTTGGTAGCGTTCCATTGTTTGGTGTGTGGTTGCCGTCAAATGTTTTGCTGTGCTCGTGTCACTACTATTATTTTAGTCATTTTTTTATTATTTTTGCAAGAGTTAAAGTTTGTTTTAGAATAAAGCGGTAGTGCGTTGTTTATACCCATGTTTAATTTGCCATGTTTCCCATCGCACTACAATCGCTTTGCCATTGCCATGTTCTTATTTGTTACCTTACCTACCTCTTCTCTGAATTTATCACTTTACCAAACCAGCTGAGTTCTATGGGACAGCCTCGGGACTTTATTTGGGTTAGCTTCCATGGCTTTATGAGCTTACAGACTGCTGGCTGCTTCATGTTTATTTCCACTTGTTACTCGAGCGAGTACTACCTTTAGCCTTGTTATGTACTCTGCTTTATTGGTGCATACATCATTTGCATACGGATACTTTGTGAGAGTAGGAGTGACAGACGAGTATGTACCTACTTATAGAAAAATCATCAGGAAGTTATCTGGTAGAGGGCTATACTCCATTTCTTGTTGAAAGGTCGGTCGCGTGTCAAAATTTTTCATGCGGCCATGTTTATTGATTTTTTATCATGTTCAATATTGCAGAATGTAATTTGCTAACGGAGGGCTACGGCAAAAGGCAAAGGTAAAGTCAAAGTTGACCATAATTTGAGCCCTCAACCTTTCTGCAAGGTAGAAATGAACTATAGGTAGCTAGCACACGGTACATGTGGTGATATACTCATTGAGAGGAGGATAGGAGAGACTCCCACCCCCAGGAAACTCTCTGGAGAGATGATCCATCACAAAATGATCCATACTTGCTCGCTGAGCTGTTTGCTTGTTTGTTAGCAGGCCAGCTATTCACTGCTTGCGCTGAGAAAGAATTATGGCATCGGTGGTCGCGAGCTGACCCCTTCTTTTTTCAGTGCTCGTGTTGTTTCGTCGGTGGTCGATGGCTGGATAACCCACCAAAATGCACTGAAGAACAGAGCAGGGGGTCAGCTCGCGACATCCACGATTCTTAGCGCAAGTAGCGAATAGCTGTCGGAGAAACTTTGTTAGCATAAAGCAAGGCAACCAGAAATTATTCATCTGTCTCCGGTGGTGGTCGGAAAAAAGCGCCCTGACTTGCCCAGCCCACTAATTTTTCTCCACGCTTTTCCAAGGTGTGCCCCCACGCACTGCGACAGTTTCAAATAAATCCCAAAGTGTTTCGGAAAGTTTATTTCGAATAGGACGCGCAATAAGGTTTTCTCAGGCTGTCTTTCTGCTGGGTTTTTGTTTATTATCCTGTGCGCGTGGTGTTGTTTATCATTGCGTGGGAACCTAGCCTGTCGATTCGACGCTCCCACTTTGCCAGACAGCTGTCGATAAAAGTCCGAATGTAGAGTAGAGCTTCGTACGGTAGATGTTGCATATGAGTTTATTATTCGAGGAAACTGTTTCTCCTTTCTTCCGCGTCGCGTCGCGACAGTCGCACAGACGGCAGACACTCGCGCGAGCGCGCGCCTCTCGCAGTCTCGCGTTCGCTCGCTTGGCTGGCGCTAGCTGTTTGTTTCTCTGTCTCTCTCTCTTCTCTTCTCCTTTTGCTTTTGCAGCTTTGGTATGTCGCCAAAGGACTGGTTTGGAATTTTGTTGCATGGCATATCGCGCTATGATTCCCTGCGTTGGTTGGGGAATGAGAGAGATTGTTGTCGCTTTTCCTTGTTGTCGGCGTGCGCGTGCTGCGTACTTTATTGTGCATTTGTCAGGGGTTTGTCTTGTCTTGTCTGTCTTTGTGGTCACTCGCCAATTTTGCTTCATTACTCTAAAGTGCGCAGCCCGCTCGAGAGTTGAGATTGGCCCGCCACGCGGCGAGTCGGAGAAACAGCGCTTCAGTACTGAATTACTCTTTTCATCAAGTTGGAATGCCATAGAGGCCAAATCAAGTCAAACTCCAATCATACATATACCCCAACTTTCTTCGATCTTTTCAATGGTGAGGTCGCCGTTAACCCATCCCCAACTGGTATGGCCAAAAATGGCTATTTTTCAGCTTTTGGACAAAAGTAGGGTATTTGGAGGCCTCAGGGCAATATGCACAGAGCCAGCCAAATGCTGCCTTCTCAAATTCCACCACCAAGGGTCCAAGCTTCGCACTGATGATGTTAACTCCTTCCCCACCACACTGGCAACCTGAGAAATTGAGGAAAAACTGCCTTTTCAGATGCATTTCTACCCAAGTATGCTCCCCCAGTGCAGGCAAGCAGAGAAAATTAGAGTACCCTACCCTAGTTTTATGTGTAGATTTCAAAAATGGATGTGGCTTTTCCATTTTCCAACGTTTAAGGCTTGATAAACCCGATTTTATGCCATTTTTATGATCGGTTGAGTAAAAAATCGGGTATATTAGGCCTTAAAAGTGAAAGAATTTAAAAATTAAGGTCATTTTTGAAATCTACGCATAAAATTAGGTCAGGGTACCTGACTATCAGAATTACTTTTAGTTCACGTTTCGATACTGAAACACATGAAAATCGGGTTTATTAGGCCTTAAACGTTGGAAAACGGAAAAGCCACATCCATTTTCGAAATCTACACATAAAACTATAGTACAAATTATAATTCTAGGACCCATGTATTATTTATCTCGAGAACTACGCGACGTAGAGCAAAGCGGTCAAAACTTCCACGGATAACTTTAGCTCGCCTCTCCAATAAAAAAAACCGTTTGATTCTATCTGCTCTCAGTGTCGAGATCTCGCCAAATTCCTTCAGCACTGAAATCGTGTCACCTTTCGGCAGACGCTAAACCACGCAAACCACGACACCCTACGACCCTGTACGCCCGATGCGCATTTTCATCGTCTTCATCACGTATGCTTATTTCTGCCATTTTGATTTTTCGGGAGTTTGCGAGGTTTAGAATTGCCCAATGGTCCACGCCCGATTTGGCGATTTTAGTACTGAAGAAATTTGGCGAGATCTCGACACACAGAGCAGCTGGAGACAAACGGTTTTTTTTATTGGAGAGGCGAGCTAAAGTTATCCGTGGAAGTTTGACCGCTTTGCTCTACGTCGCGTAGTTCTCGAGATAAATAATACATGGGTCCTAGAATTATAATTTGTACTTTAGGGTAGGGCACTCTAATTTTCTCTGCTTGCCTGCACTGGGGGAGCATACTTAGGTAGAAATGCATCTGAAAAGGCAGTTTTTCCTCAATTTCTCAGGTTGCCAGTGTGGTGGGGAAGGAGTTAACATCATCAGTGCGAAGCTTGGACCCTTGGTGGTGGAATTTGAGAAGGCAGCATTTGGCTGGCTCTGTGCATATTGCCCTGAGGCCTCCAAATACCCTACTTTTGTCCAAAAGCTGAAAAATAGCCATTTTTGGCCATACCAGTTGGGGATGGGTTAACGGCGACCTCACCATTGAAAAGATCGAAGAAAGTTGGGGTATATGTATGATTGGAGTTTGACTTGATTTGGTCTCTCTGGCATTCCAACTTGATGAAGAAGTAATTCAGTACTGAAGCGCTGTTTCTCCGACTCGCCGCGTGGCGGGCCAATCTCAACTCTCGAGCGGGCTGCGCACTTTAGAGCAATGAAGCAAAATTGGCGATTAACAGCAAAGGAAGAAGCAACAAGACCAACAAACACCTGGCCGAACTGCGCAATGAAGGTACGCAGCACGCCACCGGACGAAGCAGAAGAAAACGACAGCAATACTTACTCTCGTTCCGCGCACAACACAAGAACATCAGTCGCGCAATATGCCATCAACGGCAAGGTTCTAAAACAGTCCCTTGGCGACATACCAAAGCTGCAAAAGCAAAAGGAGAAAAGAAGAGAGACAGAGAAAAAAAAACAAACAGCTAGCGCCAGCCAACCGAACAAACGATTCGAGGCAAAGAAGCGAGCTTCACGCTCAATTGTCTGCTCGCTTTTTCTGTGGCGACTGTCGCGACGCGACGCGGAAGAAAGGAGAAACAGTTTCCTCGAATAATAAACTCATATTAAAAACAACATGTTACCGTACGAAAAAGCTTTTCTCTACATTCGGACTTTTATCGACAGCTGTCTGGCAAAGTGGGGGCATTCAATCGACGGGCTTCTCTCTCATTAGCCAAAGATGATAAACAACACCACGCGCACAGGATAATAAACAAAAACCCAGCAGAAAGACAGCCTGAGAAAACCTTCCTGCGCGTCCTTATTCGAAATAAACTTTCCGAAACACTTTGGGATTTATTTGGGAACTTCTGACGCAGTGCGTGGAGGGGGGGGCACACCTTGGAAAAGCGTGGAGAAAAAAAATTTGGTTGAGCGGTACAAATCAGGGCGCTTTTTTCCGACCACCACGGGAGAACAGATGGATTGATTTCCTCGTTAACATTTTCTTATGCTAACAAAGTTTCTCCGACAGCTATTCGCTACTTGCGCTAAGAATGGTGGATGACCGCAGGCTGACCCCCTGCTCTGTTCTTCAGTGCATTTTGGTGGGTTATCCAGCCATCGACCACCGACGAAACGACACCAGCACTGGAAAAAGAAAGGGTCAGCTCACGACCACCGATGCCATAATTCTTTTCTCAGCGCAAGCAGTGAATAGCTGGCCTGCTAACAAACAAGCAAACAGCTCAGCGAGCGAGTATCGATAATTTTGTGATGGATCATCTCTCCAGAGAGTTTCCTGGGGGTGGGAGTCTCTCCTATCCTCCTTTGATAATGAGTATATCACCACATGTACCGTGTGCTAGCTACCTATAGTTCATTTTCTACCTTGCAGAAAGGTTGAGGGCTCAAATTATGGTCAACTTTGACTTTACCTTTGCCTTTTGCCGTAGCCCTTCTTCATTAGCAATTCTACATTACTAAAATATTGAACATGATAAAAAATCAATAAACATGGCCGCATGAAAAATTTTGACACGCGACCGACCTTTCAACAAGAAATGGAGTATAGCCCTCTACCAGATAACTTCCTGATGATTTTTCTATAAGTAGGTACATACTCGTCTGTCACTCCTTCTATTGCACAAAATTATCCGGTATCCGGATAATTTATGCCGCGATAAAGCAATGCGTAGAGGGGGACAAGGCTAAAGGTAGTACGCGCTGGGGTGACCGGTGGAAATTGAACTAACAAGCAGCGGTTCTGTTGGCGCTAAGATCAAGCCATGGAAGCTGGGTAGGAAGATTGCAAAAAAAGTCAGTTTGCCAAGCCGGTCATAAATAGTCATTCACTGGCAGATGATAAATGTAGCTCTGGCTAGCCTGCGGGAAGGCACAGGGGTATAGGCCAAACGTATTGAGCTTGGAACACAATTAAACATGATAAAGGTGAAGCAAATCAGCATAAAAGCAGAACATCACATTTGAATTCGACAAGGCTTACTGATAGCAGCAACTAAAATCACCCACATTTCTTTCGAACTTTTTGCAAAAAAGCTAATTACATTAATTAAGCTAATTAAATTTCGTCGGGCATAGCGTGGTATGTGTATACAATTATGTTTTGTTTTTTGCAATAACTTGTGGTTACAGTAAATTTTCTTCATCATCATCATCAAAATTGTACTCTATCCATTTTGAGAAGATAAAGCTTAGGTACAGGAATCCATCCACTAACACACATATAGGTAGGTATGTACCGATACCTAGAGCATTCATCAACCCAGCAAGCACCCAGCATCCACCCACACAATCAGAATAAAAGCAAAGCGCCACCGCATAAGGCATCGTAGCTGGCATCCCTGATTGTAAATTAATTCATTCAATCAAACGAACAAACTTCACACTTTCGCAAAGCGCAACTTTTTCCAAGTCAATCCGTTGTGCGCCTCTACCTGACACCTTTCTCATTTTGCCTAATCCATCCGAAATATTTACATGAATCGCGCCTGCAAGGCCAAAGATAAAAGAGCCATGGCCCTGAGAAAACAGCGAATCCACCACACCTGAGACTTGGTATTTTAATCTGAAGGTCACGATTCATTGGCTGGTAATAACGGGACACAAGTGAATTAAATTATTATACATAAAGCAAACATCCTTTGCGGACCGCATATTCTAAGTTGGATGCTAAAGAAGCTAAATTAGCAATTATTATCATCGGGCATTTGTTACAGGAGGAAAATGACTCAGCGCTGCATTATTCGACGAGCAATGCGATAAGGTACAAGGCACATATGTACGCTAATGAAGTGCAAAATTTATTGACGAAAATAGCGGGCAAACAAAGCACAGGTTCGTCAAAAACCCTGGTCAAGCAGCTAGTGTATAATAAAGGAAAAAGCTCCAGATAGAGCTAGGTACGTAATAAACAGATTTAGAGAGAGCTAATTTTCAATTAGTACTTGCACAGCATGGCACAGGAATGAAAGAAGAAAATACCTACATATAGAGAAAGAACGAAAAAGGTATGTCAATAAATATTTTATTAATCATGAAAAACAAGCTCACATACAACAAGGAAGCTCGACTAAAAATGGAAAAGGTCGCCAAAGCACGATTTTCACGTTACTGAACACACAGCTTACGTGCTTGGCAAGAAAAAACATAATCGTGTCAGATCAGCTAATTGAAAATGGCAGTGACCCTTTCATATGAGAGTACAGATGAAAGTCGCTTCAGTTCAAGCCACCAAGTAAAACCTACGTACGATGTTAAAATTCTGATTACTTCATTACCTAAGCTCTCAATTCTTTTTTCAATTAGCAAACAACACAACCGGTAAAAGGGACAGAATATTATTGGCTCCCAAGCTAAATATAGACCAACGCATATCAATAGGAAGCTGCTACTAGTAAGGTACTGACTTGATTATTATGTATGCCATAGAAGACAATCAACAATGTGCAAATAAGGCGCCAATCAAAAACAAGCCTAATTTCTGGAAAAAGGGGGAATTTTTGCTTAAAGGGAAATGTTTACCTATTTAAAGGTTGTATAATTTCTAAATTTGTATGAATGTTTTTCTGTGTATGGAAATTTCAAGAGTGATTAGATTTCATTATTGGAAATGTGAAACTCTAGTTGTTTACTATTTTTCAGGTTTATAGTATTACAATGGGTTATATGGATAAAATTATGGTATATTGGTATTTCATGGGAGCTGACCTTTTCTGACGAAAAAGCGAAACTCCAGTGGTTTGCTTAATATGAGGTGTGGAATAATTTTCTTTATGTTGTGGTATTATTTTTTTGAAATGACTGGTCCATCTATGGAACTGTTTTTTAGTTAGCATTCCATGCCTTTCAACACATCATCTGTATCTTGACCCCATCATCTTTTATACATAAAAAACTATCATAATCAACTCCTATATCTGCAAACAAAGCATTATAAATACAACCATTCAACTGCTTTAAGAGACGTTTTCTGTAAGGAATGAGAGTAGCCTGTAGTATAGGCGGAAGGGGGGGGGGGGGGGGGTACTTTTTTGAATCGAGATAATGTGCCTCTCAGATTCCCCATCAAAAACTGCATAGGTTGATGAAGTTTTAGGAAAAAAATTGTTCAGGCATCATCGAGATATTGATGGGTAAAGGTGGGCAGGTCGCATTTTTGCCGTCTTTCAACGTTTTTAGCCATATTTCAGCAACCAGCGGGCTATAATTTGGCATGCGGAAAGGTCCCATAGGGACCCAAGTCTGGACCAATTTTGAGCCCAATCGGCCACTTGTGTGGCGAGATATAGCCTCACAAAATGCATTTCCTCATATATTTTGCACCTGTTGCAAATTCAGTGGTATATGAAACCCACAGCGCGAATACATGCCTTGCACAGGGTAAAATTTTGACAGAAAGTAAAGAAGGGTTAAGCCTAAAAACTTTAGTAGTACTGCAAAACATCTTTATATTTACAATTGGGACTACAGTCCTCTCGAATAATGAAAAATGCAGCAAAAATTTTCCCGCCTTTTTTTCTTTTCAAGATAAATGAGCAATACCACTAAAACTTTTTCCTCATTAGTAGCCTATCTTACTGATCATTTTTCTAATTTCAGCCTGTTATAGAGTGCTTCTCTGGAAATGCACCTTAGGCACCTTTTTTTATGGTCCAGCAGCCATTTTCCAAACATATTGAGCCTTCCGCATTACGTTGCTGACCGGTTTAAAATTTAACCCCTCCTGTATGCTGAGATATGGCTGCTGGTAGGCCCAAATTGCCCCTCATGTGCCTGCCACTTTTTTCAAAAGTTCTTACCATCATTCTACTCCATTTTCTTTGCTGATTTCAGTTTGGGGCATGCCCCTTCGATATTTTGATGAATATGCCATGATATAGTCGAAAACGAGGTAATTTTGGCTAATTTGATCATTTTCATCAATTTTTGTGGTGTATTTAACAAAATATCAAAGGGGCATGCCCCAAACCGAAATCTATGAAGAAAATGGAGTAAGAATGATGTAAGAACTTTTGAAAAAGTGGTGGGCACATGAGGGCAATTTGGGACTACCAGCAGCCATATCTCAGCATACAGGAGGGGTTAAATTTTAAACTGGTCAGCAACGTAATGTGAAGGCTCAATATGTTTGGAAAATGGCTGCTGGACCAGAAAAAGCTGCCTAAGGTGCATTCCCAGAGAAGCACTCTATACAGGCTGAAGCTAGCAAAAAAATGATCAGTAGGTAAGAATTTGATGTAGATTTCAAAAATAAAACTGTTTTTCCAAAAAATTTAACTCTTTACCCAAAAATTCACAAAAATATACTACTTTTGCAAAAATATATGCTAGGGGTTAAATTTTTTGGAGAAAGACTTTTATTTTTGAAATCTACATCAAATTTTACATAAGAGAGGCTACCTACAAGGAAAAAGTTTCAGTGGTATTGCTCATTTATCTTTAAAAATAAAAAAGGCGGAAAAATTTTTGCTGCATTTTTCACTATTTTAGTGGGAATGGCGGTAGTCCCAATCGTAACATAAAGATATTTTGTTGTAGTACTAAAGTTTTTAGGCCTAACCCTTCTCAACTTGCTGTCAAAATATTACCCCATGCAGGGCATGTATTCGCGCTGTGGTATTTGTATAACTGAATTTGCAACAGGTGCAAAATATAGAGAATGACATTTTGCAGGGCTATATCTCACCACACAGGTGGCAGATTCTCGGGCTCAAATTTGGTCCAGACAGGGATCCCTATGGATGTATGCGTGAACCAAATTATAGCCCGCTACACATGCTGGTTGCTGAAATATGGCTAAAAACGTTGAAAAATGGTGAAAATGCAACCTTTACCCATCAATATGTCGATGATGCCTGAACAATTTTTTTCCTAAAGCTTCATCAACATATGCAGTTTTTGATGGGGAATCCGATAGGCATATTATCTCGATTCTATAAAAGTACCCTCCTTCCACGTACTATGCAACTGCTACAGAAAACGTCTCTTAATTATGCAATCTTCCCTAATTTCATGTACATACTTACCCTTGTAAAGCACAAATCCCAACATTTTCTCTATTTCTTGGTAATAAACTTAAAACTTTATCATTATCACACATATAATCAATAACAAATCCACATTGTGCATATTGCTGTCCTGCTCTTAATTTAATTAAAGTTATATACATTTGAATTCTTGTCATAAACCTTCTTTCTAAAAATGTAGGCCTGCTTAATTCTTCAGGAAATATCATCTAATTCTAACCCATTCCCCTTATATTAAAGGAATCTGATTTCTTTTTAAATTACTCTCACATAAAGAACAAATTTTATCACCAGTTTTACACAACATGTTCCACACACCAATGTCATATATTTCAGTATACACACTTCACTAGGAAATAAAATTTTACTACAACACTTACAATAACTCAAAATTACCTGAGACTCATTTTCAGATTCATCATCTGATAATTCTGATATTTCTTCAAATATAACCTCATCATTATCAATCTCCATTTACATAACTCTCTTCACTTCTGCCAAAATTATCATTTTTATTGAATTTTTTCTTCAATACTTCCTCAATTAGAATGTCAATTTCATCATTTCTCCATTTATTTATTAGACTTTCTACTTTATCTAAATTATCTCCTATTACAACTTGAAACTCTTCATTCAAACCCACATTATCATCCAAACATAAATCATCAAAACTTACTTTATAATTTACATTTCCTATTTCACCAATTACTCTATCAATTGTCATTTTAAATTTCCCTAATACGCTCTTTTCTTCCTTTTCACTATCATTAAGATTATCATTAACTTCTACAACACTTTTGTCATTCATTATATCATCAACATCCATACCAAGTATATCACTACAAACTGACAGTTTACCTTGAATAACTTTTATCCATTTCATAAACATCTCCCTCTCCTTCCTTTTCCAACAGCAGTTACAATTTCATGAATACTTTCTTCCCTTTTCTTACCTTGCTCTTTCTGTTTGCGTGTTTCATTATCAAATTTATCCATTCTTTCACTCTCCATCTTCTTACATATTGTCCAACAGCAGTTACAGTTTCTTGAATACGTTCTTCTATCTTCTCAGTTTGTCCTCCCTTATGTGTCTGACTTCTTTATCTTCTCAACTGTAAATTTTTTACCATACTTTTTCTTCTTCTTTTTATTAGATTCATGCTTCTTAGAATACAAAAATACTTCATTTTTCTTCTCTATCACATCTTCATCTACAATTCCATTTCATCACACAAAACATCATATCTATTTATCACAGAACAATTACTACTACTCTTCTTCTTCTTCACAACATGCATTTCTTCATTTTTTCCAAAATTTTTTTCTTTTTCTTTTTATTCAAAACTGTTTCCCAAGTTTCTTTATCAATTCCTTTTCATCATCTACATTTAATTTGAAACTTTTCTGATTTTTTTATTCACATAATTGTCTATTTTCTTTATTCTTTCTTCAAAACTCTTTTTCCTTAATTATGACTATTAACTGTTTCTTCATCTCTCAGAATACAATTGTTCTTCATCCATTACACTACACTGTTGAACCCTAAAATTTCTTTCATTTACATTATTACTTCCTATCACATTTTCATTACTTGAATTTCTCTCATTTTCACTAAATTTATCTCAATTTCTCACAAACAGCTTCTTTATGTAAAATGATAAACTGTACCCCTTCTAAATTATCATGTTTCTTTCTTAGTGAAGTGTGTATACTCATCTTTGTAGTCTCGTCATAGTTTTTAAAACATTATCTCATAGATCATCAAACAATATCAACCAATGCAAAACTCACAAACTGTATTCATCTTATGCCTTGTATTTCCAGTTCACCAAATAAATAACTTTTCAGGATATCTTTTTATATTCTCAAACACAAATTCTCCATTCATCTCCTCCCTCCTCCCTCCACAACAAGCCCAACATCACTGAAATATATGACATTGGTGTGTGGAACATGTTGTGTAAAAACTGGTGATAAAATTTGTTCTTTGATGTGAGAGTAATTTGAAAAGAAATCAAAAGAGAATTTTTTGAGCTTTGAAGTATAAATGCGGGAATGAGGTTGGAATTAGTATGTCCATTAGTTGTTCGTCATTCTCTGAAGAATTTAGCAGAGTGTTTGGAGTTTTTATTGTTGTCAATGGAAGGATTGGAAGTTGTATGAAATGTGGAAGATATGAAATGGAATTTTGTGAATTTGTTGGAAGTAAATTTTTGATTGTAGAATTAAATCAAAAAAGAGGATTTAATTATACCTGAAGAAGTTATTTGTTTTTGCTTAGAAATACAAATGCACTGGCAGGTTGAAGCATAAGATGAAAGAAGCTATTTTGTTTGGTGAGAAATACAAATGCACTGGCGGGTTGAAGCATAAGATGAATCATTTTGTGAGTTTTGCATTGGTTGATAATAAATTTGTGTTGTTTGATGATCTATGAGATAATGTGGTAGAAGCTATGACAGGAGAAGAGTTAATGAGTAAGATTTATGATGGGAAAGGAAATAAATTTGAAGGGTTACAGTTTATCATTTTACATAAAGAAGCTGTTTGTGAGAATTGTGATAAATTTAGAGAAAAT
>JASAMW010001234.1:0-56349 GCA_030247985.1 Epsilonema sp. ZAB3_2
CGTACCAATAGGGTGTCCGTTTTTGAACCATTGGATATCAGGACGTGGTCTGCCAAAGGCGTGACACTTCAGCTTCATTTGGCTTCCAATCCGTTTGAGAACTGGAGCTGATGTCAGTTGATGAATTTCATTCTCGTTCACCCAAAATGGCGCCACCACTGCAAGCAGCTGTCGATTACTGTACGAATTGTCTCACAACAACAGCTTCCGGACTGTACACGTGCAAGAGTTTTCAGTGCGTCGGCATACTAATGTACCTTCAGCGTCCATAGGGACTTGAACAGGTGGCAGGATTGGCTCCGGCTCATTTCGATCTAAAAAAATAGAAAAGAGGAATCATATTTCCCCTGAAAAATACAGTATTTGTGCTGTTTCTATGCTTGCTGCGTTTTTTGTTGCAGGCTTCCGCCCACTACTCTATGTCTCTTTCTGAGGAAATAAAAAATATAATTTCGCAGTCAATAATTTTCGGGCTCTTGAAAATAGCTTCTCTTCAACTTCTTGACATTCAAAGAAGCACGCACGCCTGTCAGTCAAGAAGAAACGAATAACTGTTGAAATGGGGCTCAGTTATGTTCGCTTATCAAGGTGGCCTGTTTTCTATCAGCAACCTAACAACCTACAGCAAAGTGAAGCAGTAACAATGCTATGCTCTGAGTGAGTTTGCGAAGCGAAAGGGTAGCAGCGGAGAAGCACCGGCTATCATTTTGTCTCCCTTTGGATTTGGATAGTACATAATCTGGTAATTAATAAGCAACCAACCAGGCTTCCACTTTTCAACATAAAAAGGCACTCAACTGGCGTAAACAAACGTAGGCACATCAAGAAAGAAATACAGTGACTGCCCCCCCGGTGTATAAAATAAAATAAATAAATAAATAAAAATTAAAAATAAAATAATATAAAGGTCCCCTTTGTGCAGTGTTGTTTATGTACACTAATGCGCAAAATTCCAAATGAGAGCAAAATGCATTACTATACCTAGGTACCTTTTGCACATAATACGTACAGTATGTATGCACTTATGGGATGATGGAAGAGGAAAGAACAAGTTTACTGTTCCCACAAGCATCAACCTGTCACTGTCATCAAAATCTGACAGTGAGTTGTTGTGTTTCATATCCATAAATCATGTCGCTCGCTTAGACTGGGCTTATGTAGTGTACCTGCCCTACAGTACAACAGTCTCTGCTAAAGATTCTCGTAGTCGAGCAACTTGTCAGCTGCATCAGCAGTATGTATGTACGTCTGCACTATTGTACATATGTGAACAGCCTTACTCTTTCAGCGGCGGAGTTCAAAAGGTGCCTAGAATTTGTGAGGTGAACTGGAAATCAACTTTTTTCGGTCTGGTGAACCGATGTGATCTCGCACTTCGTGCATACACAACACGCAGTACATACCAGTACAGTACACATCCGTATTCGACAGTTCGTGCTTGTGCTACGTACTGTATGTGTGGTGTGGTGGCGTGCGGGGTTGCATGTGTTTGTCTCGTCTTCATTTCTGCGTCCAGTCCGTCAAATCAAGTTGACAGGCGATGCACAAAAGCCAGACGAATGTCACCTACCCCGCCTGCTGCTCACTGACAGCTCGCAAAGGCAAACTCCTCAGAAACAACGGAACCCGAGCTGTACAAACCATGTATGTACTGCTATGCGTACATTCGCAGTGTAATGCACGCGTTGTATAATTTCTAATATGTACAATGGAATGTGCATAGGACTATGTGCAGTGCACATGGAAGGATTAGTAGTTGGAGCGTTTAGGGAAACTAAGGAAGCGAAAGAGTATCTCTCGTCAGACTTTGTCAACCGATCACCGATCGACATTGATGTTTTCTATTTTATCCGATGGATAAAAAACTGTACGTAGGCGCTCAAGGTGACAGAACATAAAAGCGCGGATCGTAGACGGTGTTTTTTTCTGCAGTCGAGGCGGTCGCGCCAGACCAAGCGCCGTTCTGCGCAAAGAAGAATTTTTGAAAAATGTCCGACACTCGGAGCGCCGTTTCATCAAAATTTGTCTCCGCCACGGCGGCTGCCGTATCCTTCGACTTCGAGTACTACTACTGAAGATCGTTGAAGATGAAAAATACCTACTTAAAATGTATACTATTAAAGTGTAAAGTAAATATTTCGCTAGCCTACATACTGCACATACGAAACGAAAAAGGAAAAGAAAGGGAGGAAATATATGGACTGGCTGAGGTGAAAGGCAGTTTATGATGCCAAGGTTGTTGCAACAAAGCGCAAATGTGACACATGCGACACGCCAATGACATTTATTATCATCCCCTTGTATCGCTCTCTTGACTACCTGCAGTGCTTTGGGTGACTTGTACAATTTATGACTGTCGTTTGGGCGAGTGAACGCAAACAAGCGTGATATGTGTGTTCGCTCACATTAGGACTTACCATATACGTAGAGGGTATAATCGACCACTGTACGCCCGAATCCATTGACGGCTTCGCCTAAACAGATCGCACATTTGGTATATTTTATAACTTTATATTAGCCTACATACTTACCGTATATCATTTTTTGCTGCACCGCGCAGAGCACAATATTATCGTACATGTGTATTGTCCTGCGTCGTCCCTCATGACGTTTCGGATCTTGAGGACTTTGTCGCTTCCCTGTGTACGAAAGCGAGTCCAAGCGACTCCAATCAGCTCTCCATCCTTTTTCCATTGGATAAAAGGCTCTGGCGTTCCCTCAACAGGGCAACTGATACGGAAATGCTTCGTCCCTTCCTTCACCACCAATCTCCGTTCCACATCGTGCAAAATCTTCGGAGGCACTGCAAGCAAAATAATAAAATACGTTTGCCTAAACAAAGACGAAGCTGCGTACTGTTGTAGCCTTCCCCGCCTCTATTGTATTGTACGTTACATGCTAATACGTAGTACCTACTTATGTACTGTACAACGAATACCTACTGTTCATTGCACCTTCCTGGCTCGATTTAGTAACTCATTCTCTCTTCTGTGAATCAATGCCCTCGTTTTCAAGGGAGCTAATTATTCCCTCATTTCCCTTTCCTAAAGCCCTCGACCATTGCCCAGTTTGGTCGATCCCTAGAGTCTGCGGCCGATGGGACTTATGCAAGCCACCGCTGCCGATTTCTTGTTGTACTCACGGCGGCAAAGAGCGCTGACCAGCTGTAATTTGATCTTAGTTCAGTAAGCCCGCGTAAAGAAGGAGAGTGTATTTTGGTTTCGGAAGCCGACCCTGTTTACTGAGACCAAAGCACTCAACCAAATAAGAAAGCTGAGGCATTAATACAGAAGCCGCCTCACAGTATAAGCACCAGCACCAGAAAAGAGAGGGGTTAGAGTGAATGGATACTGCAGGAGACCGACGCCGAATGGTCGAAACTACATAAACGTACTTACTACATACGGTATGGAATCGTCATGGAGATTTTCCCCTTTATTTTTCCACACATACACACCCAAGAGTCGGTGGCATCGAAGACATCTTGATATGTCAAACTCAGGCGCCTGTTGGAGACACGGTTGGAAATTATCGGCACATGCATGGCCACAAATCAGTCTAATACCCTGAACAATGCCGTGGCAAATGCCCATTGAATCGGCACACCAGGGGTCCAAGATGATCAAATCCAACCCTCGCTTCAAAAGAAGAAAGAGAAAGGACGCCAGCCTTTGTATTACGAGCTCAGAAGGTTGTCCATCTGTACCAAATAATGTTTTCGCCTGTCAATCTGCAGGCCAGCCTCGCCTCATCTCTGCGTAATGAATGACCCCACAATAGCGCACCTATTGTACGTTTACCATGAACGCGGTAGGCCTACATAAGTATGAGCATAAAATGAAGTAAGCTGTAAAGATGCGAGTGCCAGCCAACCCCTCTGAAACCAGCAGTAGTTTTTAGCCAAACCTGACGATGGCCTAAGTATGTACATACATACATACATACTACGTCGTAGGCGGCCGAAACGTCGTACAAAATAAGAGTTTGGTCACCAGCTCTTGGCTCTTGTCATATCATCTGATCTATATCCCAGCTCTGTAACATCCCATACCAGAACTCTGAGGGCTTCTCGCAAGGCCATTTTGGACCCTGGAAGGGAGAGTAACGCCAAACCACCTGCCCTCTTGTCTTGTGTTTCTTATCCGAAGAAGAAAAGCCATCGGTTTTGCACATCCTTCGCGTCCGTTTTTTTCATTTGTTTATTCCTTCCTACGTATTTCATACCTCCTTCTCCGGCATCTGTCTTCGTCACGATGGATGCGCCGACCAGCAGAACACACCAGGACACCACTGTCAGCCACATCAGCAAGACGCGAACAGCCAATGAGGGCTTGAACAAGGAAGAGGATCGGCGAGCGACCACCAGCCTACAGCGACCACTACTCAAACCACCTGAAACAAAAAGAAAACACACTTGCTATCCATGTCCAGTATTCAAATTCAGAGGCTAAATCCGCATTTACAGATCTACAGACATACATGATAATTATGTACATTATATTTCGTACATACGAATACTATACTGTACGTACGTACGTACGTACATATGTTCGTATGCAGGTCTACATACTATGCGCGTGTGTACTACGTACGACCTAAAGTCGATTGTATATTTGATTTAGTTCCGTCAATAAGGTTATAAAGGGATAAAATTGCTCAGGTAAGGTGAGACAAGCGAGCCAATCATTCCAATAAAATAACAATACTAATCTCGGATGAAGATGGAGCGGTTATCGTTCTGGGAGAAAAAGCTGAAACCGCACAGAGGCCTTGATTTGGCGACAGACAGGCCTTCCCGTTACTATGTTATGTATACTACATATACTCTCCCTTGTACATTCTGATTATGTACATACGTACATTCATGCATTGGGAAAGGATAGGAAGGAATACCAAGGTAGGGTAGCTACAGTAACCCGTGATCTGCAGGGAGTTAACGAGTGTTAAAAAACGGCGCCATAACCCGGGTCGTTCATCAAACATCTGGACTTGTCGTGTCGGTGCCTGTCCCAATAAATTCACGCACCGATGTCACCCTTGGCAACATGCGAGTTGAGTTGGGTAGGCAGTAGGCAGCACCACGCTATTACTACTGCACAAATAACATCTCTCAATTTAATAATCAAAATGTATGGTAGTTATTTACCGGTAGATTACCTATGCTAATATTAACGGCTTTTATAAACGAGCGTTTTATGTATACGTTACTGTCCGTACATACCCATAGCATACTTGCTCAGCAGGACATTTTTTTCTGACCTCTCAAAAAAGAACAAATATATGAAACGAAATACATACGTAAGCCTATGTTTTTTTACATTCAGTAGCAAAATGCCGTGAGTGCGCGGAATCGTGCAGCTGTGTAAGAAAGCTCTTTCGATAAAAGTAATATGTTGCCTGCCATGGGCAGTTCATAATAATTCTTGTGGTAGCCTCCTTTCGATGATAAGCGACAGTAAGATCTATGAACTCCCCATCAAGCTATGACATAATTTCGCCAACAAGCAATACATCACTTTTGCCCATAGTAGTAGGACAAAATAGCGTGTGGAGTCAAATAGCTTGAGCTAAGCTTAATGAGCCAAAAAGCATACGGTAACGCCAAAAAATTATCGGACAAACTGCGCCTCATCATGAATCATGAAGTGGAAGAAGCGAAACTGGAACCGAAGATTTAATTTTGATATGATTCCGCTTCAGGCCATAATCTGGTGGAGAAAAGCGAAGGCCCTTCTGGGACCCAATAATAGAGAACCGATTGCTACTGCCTGCATTTTGGCCAGAGGCTGAAACTACAACAAACAATGGAATCATTCTGTTATACATAGTTGAGCTGAAAATAAATACGTGTAATTCCATGTCCCCACAGCGATAAGACGCGAGAAAGAGAGAGTGAGAGAGAGAGAGAGAGAGCCAAAGAAGTAGGGAATTAATTAGAACGGCCGCCAAACCAGCAAAGTGACAGTATGTACACCCCTATTGCTGGCGGCATTAATTAAAAATTTATTTCCAAAGTGGGCACTCAATATTGACGCAGGGCCGATCAAAGCGACTAATTCTTGCTCGCGATCATCTTCCAACAAGCGAAAGCTTCTTTGAACTTCTTTCTACTTACAACTTTCTGAGGCTGCTTCTAGCCATGCTTTCTGAATAGGCCTCAGAGCAAAACAGAGCGCCCACGACGGGGCGCAATATGGTGATGATAGATAAGATATAATTCTAAATCAAGAATTATTGACAAAATTTCACGAGGCTGAAGAGCGACCCAAATTGAGGGGATTCGTCGTTTTGTTGCAAAGTGGTAGAGCGATGGACGGTCGCCGGCACAGATGCACACATGTACGGTACAAGTATGTATGTACGTACAACGATGGCGAAGCGTATAGAAGAGCTACTTCACCAGTGAAGCGAATGGAAAGATTTCTCGGGCTTCTTGCGCAACCATGAAACCGTAAGATCAAGATCTAATAAGGAAATAAACAGAGGAAGAGTGTATGCGACGCGCTGATATCTGCACTGCACCCTCACCCTGGCATGCGAACGGGAAAATTGAGGATGGACACTTGGCTAATTTCCAGACGCTTACGCAGGCCACTTCTCCCCACACAATGGCTGAATAAAATAATCCGGCTTACGTAAAATCAGTGCCGACTTGTACTACTTATGATATGATTACGTAGAGGCGCTTTCCTTACTGTACTGTACTTACTACGACAATTTTTTCTCTGCCCCACCCATCACAAGGGACATTCATAGAGGGGGAGACAGACAAGCACGCATTTGACAAAGTTGCGGCGCTTTGTTATATACTGAATAGTCCAGGCGTTGCTACTAATTTCACGGTCACCATCAAGTATGTAGGTACTTACATAGGATAGTACGTATGATATTATTGTTATGTCGCCTAAAGTAGAAACGAATTTTGATGAATCAGGCTTGGACGCTAATTCGACAGAGCACTCTGACGAGCTAGCAGTTAAACCAGCAACCTGTTCCTCCTTGCTATTCGACCGAAGTGAATTTTAGCTTGAGCATAGCTTTATTGCTGCCCATTATTTACTACACTACAACATACTGTATGTACGTATATAACTAGCTGTATGTACGTACTAACAGAAGACAACGACGCCCGACGAACAAGCTTGAAACGACGAGCTGTCACTCATTTCGCCTCTCCGCTATTACCTTTATTGAAAGCCAGATCCATTCTGGAATTGACAGTACCAGCGCTCATATGTAGGGGACACAGTCGACTTTTTGTCGAAGGGCGGACGACGATGTACCGGCCGCTGAGCTGTCGATTCAAATGCCAATTTTTGGATCAAACGAGCCCGGCGTAGAAGAAAAAGCCAGGCTGCTTCTGCATGGCAGCTTCTGTTCGTTTTCCGTGTATGTAGTATAAAACACACAGTCTTTCTTTCCTTCAAGCTTTTATGCTGTACCCAAAGGTCGGAAAGGATCCGTGACAAAAATAATTGCCGGATAGCCGATAAATGGGGATCGTAAAACAAAGAGAATGGTGCAGTTTAGCAGGTCATAAAAAACGTTGCCACGCACTCGCCTGGGTGAAACACCCCAGTAATGAAGAGGAAAGGGAGTGTAAACCAGGGAAGGACAATCACAGTCAGTGTGGCGGGCTGTGCAAGTGCACCGAGGACTCAGTAGGTAGTAGGCGCACGTATGGTTGGAAATATGCTCTGGCGACAAGAGCCGTCAAAATTTTCCACGGAAAATGTCAAGCAGCAGCCAAAAGCGGATGGGGACAGCAGGACTGCTGCTATGGACGAATAATAGAGTGGAGGCCAAGACAATGGAACGATATGGGCAGTACGTCGGTTATGCGGAGGTGGCACAGGCTGCACGTTTTACACGAGACCAACGGAGTCTACTGTAGTACTACGTACGTACTAGGACTCGAACCTCCGAAAACTGATCTCTTTTCTACGAGCCACGGACCAATGTCCAAGTCTAGTCTCAGCCAGGCCAGGGGCCGCTCGTCACTCAGGTGTTTACTCAACGGATTAGCAATGAAATATGCGGTTGGGTCGGAGATTGAGCGGCGTGCACAGAGAGGGATAGGCCAGAACGGTCACTTAAAGGGGATATAGCGTTGGGTCCAGGCCAAAGGTGCGCCCACTGTCCACTGCAAGCGCATAGTAGAAGATGGAACAACCGATCAGCTAACGCACTGCCACTTGCATAGGCTTGGTAAATTGATCCAGGCAGGATACGGATACTGACTATCCCTTCACCGACAGTAAGATCAACAGTCAGTACTGCTTGCCGCTGCAGCTTCTCGTGTAAATATACAGTATGTACGAAGGAGTCAATAGCGATGCAGAAGGAACGGCCTGCTGCAGTCTGTACACTTCGCTCCTTCGCGAGCACTGTTGCACTGAAAAAATTAATGGTGGACGCAGCACTGAGGACAGTCGGCAATTTGTCGTTTGCCGGCGAAAAATGAGCTCTTGTTGTTTTTCCGAAGGAACACCATTCGCCGTTTCACGCACGACAGCAGCAGTCTCATCTCAATGTACTGGTTGGTACGGTGGTAGTGTGATATAATACTACGTATGGAGTTATATTTGGGTGAAGGAGGCTAGCTCCTCCTCCCCCAATTGGGCAGCTTCTGCCGATTAAGAGGCGCTAGGAGTGGGCAAGAGGATTTCTCCTTCACTCGCCTTGCTTCCGGTATGATTAATTCGAATTTGTTTTCCGCTGGATAACCGCGGAAAGGAGTTAAGACACAATATGTACCGTCGTAGTACGGGCGCGCTCGGACAATGATTTACGAGCCGCGCAATATAATGGATGGCCTGCCTTGCCGCAACACAGCAGTCACAATTTACGACCCAACCACGACGACGCTCGTACGCGCACACATAACGCACGCAAAGCCCACTTCCTACTTTTCAACACACCGTGCGTGCAGTACGTACAGTATGTACGTACTCGTAGTAATTCTTCGACAGCGGCGGCGCGCGCAATGTAGAATAGTTCAGCAGCTGGTTCAGTATAGTGGATGATGTTGATGATGATACTCACTCGCAGCCAGTGGTGTAGAAGTTGACTGACGAAGATTTAGTGCCACTAGTACGTAGGTCTGTTACACTACGGTATGTACACTGCGCGCTCATCGGAGGCTACTGTGCAGTTGATGATACTGCCACCGAAACTAAACGGGAGCCTGCACTCTCCACTCTCTTGAAACAACAGGCCCAGGCAAGGCAGGGACGGAAAGGAATGGAAACCTGTCCAGGCCCCGTCAGCCGCCACTTCTTTCCCCACTATACACTATCGCAGCATCCATTATTCATGTCACCTCTGAGCTCCACCGGCGGTTAATTGCGTGATGGATCTCACGCACTAATTAACCCTTGCTCTGCGCATGTTCCACCAGAGAAACAAGGCTCGGTGGAGCAGTTTGTGCGGGTGAAAGCCATTTCCGAGCTCAATGGATGACCGAGCTATTTACATCAGTACTGTTTGTGCGCTGGTGTGAACGCCTCTGTGTGTACTACGGTAATGTACACACGCAGACACACGTTACCGTACGTATACGTAATAACTGCTAGCCATAATTTCAGCTTCAGCGAGCTTTGTCGAATACGTACTGTAGTAACGCAGGACATGATGGAATCGTACTGTAGTGCATACCCTAAGTAGTATTATGATGAACGCTAATAATAATTATTGTCTCTTTGTGCCAAGCGGACCAAGGCCTTCGTAAATTGTGCATACGCGAAGGCTCTATTCCTTTTGGTTCTGGAGACAGTTTTTGACAAGGCAGCAGCCGAGGATGATGGTGCGGTGGAGGAAATGGAAGGAAGGGATGAAGGCGCACTAAACTCCCTATGAGTTTTATCTCTCAGCGCAGAAGAAGAAGGATGAGGAGAGGAGGGAGGCTGATCCAGCAGTTGATGCCTGTCAGAAAATCGGCCGGAGAGCGATCAGTGTGTGATCGGCGGAATTTGACAGCTAACACTGCGCCAATAATTGCGCCTATCTCACTCCGCCTGTCAGCCCATATCGCGCTCCTGCCAGCCTACGAGTGAACGAACGCCGCAGTGGCCTACGCACGTACGTACGTGCATACGTACATTGTGCAGCTTCCATCTCTTTAACCCCGTTCGTTCTCTGCCCGCAGCGTTCACTTCGCACGGAGGTTCTACGTAACGACGACACGACAGTACAAAACCGTCTGTCAGATCCTCTTGTACGCAGATACTGTAGATAGCCGACTCAAATTTGCTCCGATCAACTCGGTGACTTTTACTGTGCATAGTGTATGTACAGCACTGTACGTACTACGTAAGGTAAGTACACGCATTACATCAATATAGTACCAGATAGGTAGATACCGTAGTATGAAATGTACGAGAAGTACACAGGTACGTACGTAGGTGGTACACGACTCGTAATCGAAGCCATACCGTGTATTTTGGTGTTCGAGTCATTTGAGAAGAGGAACGGTGATCAAATCAGAAAGGGCGGTCGAGTTATACATAAGAATAGGATACTGTACGCTATAGCCTATGTGCCAGCCAGTCAAGCCAACTGCGCTTTTCTCGCCATTTTTTAACAATTGTTACAAAACAACACGCTCGTTGTCTATGTTCAAAGAGTTTTACCGTTGCTGAGCAAGGGAAGGGCAACGCTCATCGGAATCGAGAGTCGACTGACACAGTACGAAAAGTAAGAACCAACCACCTTTATCTACAGTAATCTTTATTGAGGAGAAGCACGCCTGCGGCATGTGAACGAAAGAGCCGCCAGATCTCATCAGCTACCGTATGTTCACCTTGGTGGCCAGGCCACACAGGCATATCGTCGGGGGCACGGGCGCTGCTACACGGCACTGGCACTGGTGCGCTTCAGACGTGTATACTCCGAATTCGCTGCGAATTCGGAGCCCTGACTATGCTTCAACATGTAAAATCTGCCGAGTTCGCACCAAACTCGCTCCGTTTTTCAGAACGTGCGTATGAAAAACCGAGTTTGTAATTCGAAGACGTGTGAGCAATTGACGTTCGTTTCGGTTTAAAACGAAGTCATTCCAAACCCAACTCGGTCCGAATTCGCTCGGAGCAAACTCGGAGCACGTCTGAAGCGCCCCATTGTTCCACTTTTTCCGGAAATTGTATGTAAGTCGTACGTACGTACATCGTATGCGTACCAAAAGCGCCGCAAGCGAACGAGACAAAGAGACACAAACTTTTATAAAAGCGTTGATGATTGGATGAAGTATTTGATTAGGACTTACCGTAAAGTTTCTTGCAAGTTGAATTGTTTACTGTTCAGGAGCAGCAGAAGCCATTGCACTTGGAGAAAGGAACACCTTGTATGTACGTACGTACGTCACGTACTAAACATGTGTTGAAGTGGTAGAAGCAAAGACTATTTTTGTGACGCGATTTTTTTGAATAGGTACAGGTATGCATAGGTAGGCTTATTCGACAGATTAACTGTCTGCAATAAGCTAGAAAGAGCCAATGAGAAAAGGTAAAAGCAAAGACAGGCTAATCAGCTCTCGACAAGACGGGCACTACACCAGCAGAAGGCAGGGCACAGAGCGAGTGAAATGATCAGATTGCTATCGCAGTGCTGATGTCTGATTGACAGGCTTGTTAGGAATGCTTGTAAGTCTACCTCCCCTGCGGGGAACGAGGTACAAGTCCGTTCCGAGTCCCGACTTGGCATCCGATCCGAAGGCTTCTACCTACCTACATTACACGATACTTATTCTGATGCGGCGCTGAGTGTGGATTACTGGCAGATAGCTGACAGATGAAAGCGACTCCCCTTCCGTTTCGAATCTCAATCTCCTATCTCTCTCCACACCGCACCCGCATAATAATATGCACGTGAGCGCGCCTGTCAACAACCCTCGGAATGCGCCACTGATTGAAACGCAAGATTGCAAGGTGGCATTTGCCTCCAGTTGTCTTGCTTGGCCTGCAGCTCACTTTTCCTTCGTATTTCATTCTATTAGGCTCAATGGCTTTTTCCTCATCTACGAGAACCTTTGTGCATTGCATACCAAGAAAGAACGTTAAGGTGTGCTTAGTATTAGTAGCCTATACGTTACGTGTGTACGTGCATACATACATAAGTCTGTGCTGCACATACAACGATACGAATCGGCACCCTTTGATGATTTCACTCAACCTAAAGAGCATTTTAAGAAAAACACAAGACTTAAATTTTACTTACCTGGATGCCTAGACGGTGACTGACTGACAGCCTTTTGGATACTGTAGTTGTAAGCTCTCTCTCTCTCTATTTCTTCACCTTTGAAAGCTTAATTTGAAAGCCAGAGCAACAAAAGAAGGAAACTGGGCAAAAGTATAGCGTAATAAGGAAAAGGCAATAAAAATTGATGTTCCAGTGGGTGTGTCAACGATTGCTTGCTTTTCGCCCTCAATTTTTTTAGGGATTAGCTGACGCTCGACGTCGTTAATATTTTCCGACAGATTACTTATTTTCTTGCGTAGCGACATTATGTATGTACACTAGCAGTAGGACAGGACAGAAGAAAGAGTGTATTCATCCAGATAAAAACGCATAAATCAACCATTAGCTATAGTTGACGCTGCTTATTTTCGAAAAGCCAACACACCTCTCATGTAGGCATAATGCAGGGCGGAGACAAGAGGAGTGCATTGTTTGTGCACTGTACATACATTTGTACACCATGGTCTATTATTGACATCGGGCCCGGACACGTTACGCAAAGTAGAAAAGTAAACTCACACTTTCAACGCCACACAGAGGTGTCGGGCTGTCCTCTGATAAGGCTGACCTGTCAGCCATTACGATATGTCTCTTTCAGGTCTAAGTGTACGTTAGTACTACATGCATACGTAAAAGTACGTACACACGTACAAAAGTAGCGAACGTTACACATGCTGCAGCAGGAGGAGCGACCCATGGGAAGCCTTTTGCAGCTCAGGTGCGCCATAGAGGTAAGCCGATTATTACGGGATGGGACGCATCAGACGGTGCAGATCAGCAAAAAGTAAAGAAGGATGCGACAGAAAAAATAATAATAGGGTTATGTATGTACCATTTGGCATTTACGTGCCTAAGCAAGAACTACTATTCCAGTGCTTTCAAACCATGCACAGTTTGATGCACTCTAGACACGCTGAAACGCTGTAGTGTCACCAGTGTTATAAACTACCGTACCTGTGGCGCACTGGTAGCTTCATATAATAAACATCTTTAGAACGGGACAACCGAACTATGTACGTTCGCCTGCGACGATGGCAATCACTGGAGATAAATGAACGGATTGATGCAAGTTGTCACATCATGTGACAACTCGTTTGGCCAGCACAACAGCATGTATGATAGAGCACAGCTGGTAATAGGGGAAGCTTGACAAGGAACGGACGTGTAGACAATTCCTTGAAGAAACCAAGAAGAAGACAGAAAGAGAACGAGCAGCAGAGCGAAGTGGAAAATTTTTTTGTCCTTGCATACCTTTCACCTAGAGTAAAATTTCAAAGATGTCGGCAGGCTTTTTTAAGTTTCAACAGGCGCGCAAGCGGATGGAGTAGAACTTCCTTCGACCCGTGAAGTAATTCGATTCGAATCCCCTACTCGAAGTTGAAGATAATGGAGGTTGAAAGGATGGAAGTTTAGGAGAGTGCAGGCGACGCCAGACGTATAGAACGCCCCAAGTAGAATATCTGGCGCAAAACAAAATCAGGACGGAGTCGAACTACGTTACGTACGTGTCTGTGTTCATTCTTCCCTTTTCCATCGCCCGTTTGTTGGTTTGAGTTCGGCAGACTTGAGCTTTACATAATCGACCGCGAAACGGTACCTAAAATGTGCAAGCGGCAAACAGTGGCTCTTTCTGGAGGTACATACCCGGCCTATGCACTCCAATCGGCGATTCAGCCGAGGGCGCAATTGACAAACATAAACACTGCGCCACCTAACCGCGAAACAGCATTGACCTGCAGCTGTATAACTTTAGTATGCCTCAATTCTAATGCTCACGGTATGCACAAGTGATTGTTCTGTACATCGGCAGCGCGCTGCACAAACCAAAATTTCTAGTGAGAAAAATTGGAAGGGGTGGATAGGAAGGGTTGTTTTCGTGAAATCTGAGCAGGCGCATTAGCTGTCCGTAAAGTCGGTATGTCTTGACCGGCGAAAGCCAAGAAAGCTTTAGGGTAGGATCAAAGGCAGATCAGCTACCGGCATCTTCTTTTGGCTTTGACTGCATCAAATTTCTTTTTTTTTGGCCAGAACAACGATCATTTTGCAAAATAAGTCGGTCAGCGAGCCCCAGGAAACAGAGTGTTGATATTGCTGGCTTTCTTATTTCCAGCGTAACACAGCTTTTTGAAGCATTTGGCGCATGATGAATATCGTGTTAGTTTACGAAATACTGAAATTCAAAGTCGACCAACTTGCTCGGGTTATCGGGCTGTATTCGATATCGGGTCATAACACCAAAGTTTACAGTAGTAGCAAGAGCCTCTCAAATCGTTGTATACAGTTACAATGAAAGCCGCTTTTACATGCAAGTCAGTTCTTAGCTCACCTTTTAGCTTTCACCGCAGCACACGAGCCATTGACCGCTTTGCAGGCACGGCCCAATCAATAGTGGTCAATTAGGCCCGTCCGTAACGTAACGTCACTTTGCCAGCGTTGATATGCAGTTGTAAATCTTGCGACACGAGCGTCGTCAACAGCCGACGACGGCCCAAGGAGCAGGAGTGGAAGAGAGAGACAGGGCAACAGCGAGGACGCGACAGAATTTTCAGCCTGTCACCACTAATTTGTCGCTCTCCGCCGCCCGGGCGCAGGATGCAAATATCTGTCCAAATGAGTCTTCCTCACACCGCCACCGACGCTTCTTTCACTACCTGAGTCTGGGACTAGGTACAGGCACTTGGTGGATACAAATTGTAGGCACGGGCCACTGCGCCCGAAGAATGTTCTCACAGCTGGAAGCGCACCCGACTATGTACGACGAGACGAAAAGGCAAGGAAAAGAGTTTACTTGCCAATCCGTCCTGTACATATGTACATACATACATACGTACGTACGTACACATTCACAGGAATATGTTTTCACGACAAGACGGACAGAAGCGTTGATTGAAGCGTAGCCACTGGTCACTCGTAAAGGCCGAGTACCAATTAGCTACCATCCTGCCATTAGGCCTCTATTGTCCCTTCCAGTCAGTGTCCACAAAAAAGCGCCCAATGTCCGCAAATAATACCTACCGTATGTACTTCCAAGAAGCGAGGTCGTCTCCTCGCCATCCCATCGCGAGGAGCTTGGCTGTTGGGGTCAATTCTTTGTTGGGATTGGGTTGAATTCGCCTGTTTTTGTTGACCCACCACTTTGTGGACCTGCGTGGGTCGATGGACACGGAACGGACACGGACGACCCCGCGCAGAAATAGGGTGCTGGGGGGTAAACCCGGACACATCTCAGCAATTGTACGGCCGATTGGGAAAGTATTCTACCAATTATTGGTTGCTTGAACTCTCCTCTTTCAAATCAGCTACGGAACCATGTTCATCATTTGCTGAAGCGGCGGCGGAAGAAAAGCTTAGGTGTCCGGGTTTACCCCGTGTCCGGTTTACCCTCACAGTGCGCTACCTTACTATGCAAGCACCCACATGCATACAGTACGTACTATGTACTATGGACTGCATGTAATCTGGCACTTCTGAGAATGTAAACCGTATGCAAAAGTGGGCAGGGAAAAATGGCACCTGATATTGTTTGCATTGTCCTGCTTCTTTACTCTCTCATATGATGTGGTATTAGTAGAGGTCGGCGTCAAGTATGGCGGATGCTGTTCCTCCTCGGTTATACCCACTTTGGTGCGTGCTGCTTGTGCTTACATACCGGGTGTTTACTATGATTGTCACCACACAACATTGCTAATAACTTCTGTATGACCCGGGATTTTCAACCCATTTTCTCCATTATACTCATGAAAATTTACCATACAAGCATGCAAAATTTCATTCATGTATATATGTATTATTAACGAAGAAACAAGCGACGCATGTGCCCGCCTCCGTTCTCCAGCACTTGTGCAGCCATCTTCAAAACTCTGGAAAAGACTCTTTTCAACCATGTTCATAGGGATGGCGGGCAATTTAACCCCTAGCATATAATTTTGCAAAAGTAGTATATTTTGGCAATTTTTGGGTAAGGGTTAAATTTTGGGGGAAAAACAATTTTATTTTTGAAATCTACATCAAATTCTACATAAGATAGGTTACTTATGAGGAAAAAATTTCAGTGGTATTGCTCTTTTATCTTGGATAATAGAAAAAGTGGGATCATTTTTGCTGAATTTTTCAACTTTCAAGCGGCCCGTAGTCAAAATTCTAACTCTATGAAAATTTTGCTGTAGTAATAAAGTTTGTAGGCCTAACCCTTCTCTACTTTCTATCAAAATTTTACTCCGTGCAGGGCATGTATTCGCGCCGTGGTATTCATATAACCGAATTTGCAACAGGTGCAAAATACTTAAAGATGGGGCCACATAGCAGCAGCAGCATTTTATTTATGATCGCATGCGCGCGCACAACATACAACCAACGGTATAATCACATACCACAGATGCAGTAAGCATGGTGAATACCAACCATATTGTGTATGTAATCGGCGCTCTATATACATTCCTACATACGATATACAGTACCTACATATCTAAAATAAATATAACGAAGGTAAATAGCAAACAAGTGCAGTATATAACAAAAATGTCAAACAAATGCAGCGGAATAAATCTGAACGGTATCCGTTGAAACGAAGGCCAGAGACGTTCCAGGTCAAAGTCGGAAGGGGAGGGGAGCGGGGAGGGCAGGTCAACACTCACAGATCTCGATACACACCTCCAAGCAGAGGAATTCGGGGTTCGCCAGCGCCGCCTACCACCAGCGTAGCGTTCCATCATAAAAAAAGTTGGGTTCGAGAAACACCAAAATATCCCAATACTATGTTACTGAGCCGCTAAAACGCTGGTATGTTCATTTACTACACACAAATGCAACAGTTATGAAAAGTTATTGCTTGGTATGCTTTTGTATGGGAAGCAGCATCTGGCTTGGGTTTGAACTGCGCGCTCTTCTCTACATAAGCGCTGAATGGCTGGCTCGATTTTCTATCTGTCCATCTCTTGTTGTTTTACCACAAGCGCAAGCCCTAGCCTGACTGCCCGCAGTTTGTTGCCTTCTCTCTCTCTCTCTCTCTCTCTCTCCTTCGCTTCGCTTCTCTTCTCTTCCACCCGCTTGCCAGCACACACGCAGCAACACAAACAAGAGGCATGCAACAACAAGACATGTTGCCTCTCTTTCTTGATTGATTGATACACTTCGTCTCGTGGCTATCTTTTCAAAGGCGCACTTGTAGAAAACGGCGCGCAATTCAAACCCAAGCTAGATGCTGCTTCCCATACAAAAGCATAACAAGCAATAACTTTTGATTGCTGTTGCATGTGTGTGTAATAAATGAACATACCATCGTTTTAGTGGCTTAGTAACGTCATATTGGGATATTTTGGTGTTTCTCGACCCCAACTTGTTTTATGCGGCCCCATCTTTAAGTGTGAGCTTTCCGACACTATATCTCACCATGCAAGTGGCGGATTGGGCTCAAATTTGGTCCAGACATGGGTCCCTATGGGGCATATATGTGTGCCAAATTGTAGCCCGCTACACACTCTGGTTGCTGAAATATGGCTGAAAATGCTGAAAAACGGCAAAATGCGACCTTCCAACCTTTACCCCTCAATATCTCGATGATGCCTGAAGAAAATTTTCTTTAAAAATTCATCCACAAATGCAGTTTTTGATGGGGAATCCGATAGGCATATTATCTCGATTCACAAAAAGTACCCCCCTTCCGCCTATACTACAGGCTACTCTCAATCCTTACAGAAAACGTCTCTTAATTCGGCGCGCGTTTCGCAACTGTCTACGCGGGCGCGCCGCACTTTGCACGCGGCGCATAGACAGCGCCCGGATTTTGCAAACTGTCCATACCGACCCAGGGTGCACGACTTTTGTTAGAGCTTGAGGGTTATGGTTATACGTACAGTAAAAGTCACGGGAAGAGTGCTTTTCGCGAACCGTTCGCGAACTGCACTAGTGCAGTTCCCGAACAAGATGCGTGCGTTCGCGAACAGTGAGGGAGCGTTCGCGTACATTGTGTAGCGCAGGAAAAGAAAGAAGAACGAAAGATGTAGCGTGGGGGTGTTTGGGGCGAAAACACAAACGGAGCAGGAAGAAAAGGAAAGAAAAGACACAGGATGGCCCTTTAGAATAAAAAAATCAGCCAACTAGCTATAGTCTGGCCAGAGAGAGTTTGCCATGGGACTTAAGTCGTCCTGCGCAGTTTGCATGTACTTCTGCTAAATGGGAGTACATGAAGCACGACACAAATCCGCATTTGTGAATCTAACTTGCGCAACGCGCCTTGAATGCCATGGCAAACTCTTGCTGGCCAGACCATAGGAGGCCAAGTCAGACAAACAAATGCAAACATATGGCAAGATCCATTCAATCATAGTCACCTTGCTAGAGCACTGACTATAATCTGTCCAGCAAGAGATGCCTTTAGAATTTCTGGCATTGCATGCGCTGCGCAGTTTGCACTATAGGTCTACTCTTGCTGCATGAATTGAACATGAAAACAGAGAAAGGCAAAGGCCCAGAAACAACTCTTACTAGACAGATTATACTCGATACAGGTTCTTCAGAAGGCCAGCGTTTTTGTAATGAGCAAGAAGCGATGACCAAACTGTCTTGGATGCTGGTGAAAGAATAGAATGTCATTCTATTTCATGTTTTCTGTGCTGCATTGCTGTTACGCTTGTATTGACAAGTAATTTCGTGCGGCTGCTTTTCTTACTGCCCGACTTTCGTTAGGCCTACTGCCCTCTTCTCCTGCTCCCGTCTTTCCGTTTTGTTTTTTCTCTCAATCTTCTTTCGATTGCACGCGAACGTTCGCGAACAGTCACGCGTGAGCGTTCGGGAGCAGCACGGGAGCGTTCGGGAACCGTTCGCGAACGTTCGCGAACAGCAAAATTTTTCGCGAAAAGCACTCTTCCCGTGACTTTTACTGTACATAATACCGTAGTACCGTACGCACCTTATGCCTGCCTTTCGCTCTATGGCTGAAGGATCTCCATATTCCCTGGAATATCAGTGTTGCGGTGCCGTTTATTACTGCGGTAACAATCAGACCTCTCCGGCAGGTACTTAGGTACCATACAGTACCTACCTAACCTATAATCTACTACTACGTATACTGTGCGGACGTGTAAAATGATAGCATAAAGTTAATTTTTAATCTCCATATTCCCTGGAGTATCAGTGTTGCGGTGCCATTTATTACTGCGGTAATAATCAAACCTCTCCGGCAGGTACTTAGGTACCATACAGTACCTACCTACTACCTATAATCTACTAATATGCTGTGCGGACGTGTATGATAGCATAAAGTTAGTTAAGGCAAGTTTCTGAGTCGTGTGAGAGTCTGACTATAGAAGGCCGGACACCCTCAATATTTCACATTTCGTGTTCGGTTCATAAATAAGTACTACAACACATGGGGAATCGAATGCAAAAAACCGCATCTCAAAATTCGCCCTCGTTGAGGAGTTATAGATGCGCAAACCCTCCTGGCCCATTTTAAGGCGAAAATTACATAAACTGCATTCTTTTTTGGTTCCAGTGGACGCAGCCGGCTGAAATTTTGTACACACATACCCCCTATGGGACCCTACCTGCAGGGAAATTTTTAGCCTTCTAGCCCTCTTCACACTGGAGTTATGGCGTTTTACAGTCAATTTCCATGCAAACTGGGGCTAGATTTTTTTAGGTTATATGCCTATAGCTCATTAGATACAGTACCGGCCGCTCTGAAAATTTTTATCCCTTTATGTAACCCATTATAGTTTTCGAAAATACAAAAAGAAAAAATTCGGTAGTGGTCCATGAAAGAGAACGGTCCTCATGAATAGTGAAAAATTCAGGAAAAATTTTCCCGCCTTTTTCTATTATTCAAGATAAATGAGCAATACCACTGGAGCTTCTTCCTAAAAAGTAACCTATCTTATGTAGAATTTGATGTAGATTTCAAAAATAAAATTAGTTTTTCAAAAAAATTTAACCCCTAGCATATAATTTTGCAAAAGTAGTATATTTTTTTGAGATATTTTTGAGAATTTTGGGTAAGGGTTAAATTTTTTGGAAAATCAATTTTATTTTTGAAATCTACATCAAATTCTACATAATCAATCAATATCTTTATTCAACAAACGGTGAAATAAAGAGAACACACCAGCCCATAACAGCGGAATGTACTGCAGACCACACAACATTGTACGGATATGTGAAATACATACAGTACTGCATATTGAGTAGTGCAACAGAACAAGCTGTACGGACTTTAGGTGGAGATAGCTAATTTGTCAAACGAACAGCATTGAAGATGTTTACAGTATACGACAATACACTTACAGTGAAGCAAAAGCTAAAAGTTGTAAACCCGAAGGAGGCGCTCAATTTCTGAGTGTTTTTCGAGGGAAGCAGCGAAAGAGGCTGGCGAGTTGGAGTGAACCGTACGCACGTCAAGCAGATTCCAACAATTTACAATACGGTTACTATAGAAAAACTTTCTGACATCAAGGTTTGAATGTTTTGCTGATAGTTTGCTGAGGGATCCGGCCCTAGTTTTGTTTGCATTTACGACAATAAAATTTTCACTATTTACAGCAGTGGCGCCATTCACCAGTTTGTAACAGAAGGTAAGATCATGGACCATACGGCGATATTCTAAGCTATGAAGTCCTAGAAATTTGCACTGCATACGGTATGAATAAGACACAAACGGAAATGGATAATTATAGTTCATAATCCTACATCTGGCACACAAACGCTGAACAAACCGTATTTGGACTCGCTCCAATCGGCGGATGTCTTTCTTTGTGTGGGGGTTCCATACCTGCGAAAAAGATTCGAGAATGGGTCGTACAAAAATGCAGTAAGCACGCACCAGTAAAAAGCAGTCAGACGAGGAAAATACACGAAATAATTTGCCAACGGCGGTCAAAGCTAGGTTGCTTATACGGGTACAATGCTCAGAAAACGACAACTTACTGGTAATTATGACGCCAAGATCGCGGGCAGATGTTTCACGTTGTAGTACGGCGTTGCCTATAAAGTAATCGCGCCTGGGATTTTTTCTACCTAAGCTGAGTACCACACATTTACTAGAGGCTATGCTCATCTGCCACTTTTCAATCCAGCTAGAAATATTTTCAATCGCTTCAACTAGTGGACTTGACACATTTTTGTCACACGAAACAGTACATAAGATAGGTTACTTTTTAGGAAGAAGCTCCAGTGGTATTGCTCATTTATCTTGAATAATAGAAAAAGGCGGGAAAATTTTTCCTGAATTTTTCACTATTCATGAGGACCGTTCTCTTTCATGGACCACTACCGAATTTTTTCTTTTTGTATTTTCGAAAACTATAATGGGTTACCTAAAGGGATAAAAATTTTCAGAGCGGCCGGTACTGTATCTAATGAGCTATAGGCATATAACCTAAAAAAATCTAGCCCCAGTTTGCATGGAAATTGACTGTAAAACGCCATAACTCCAGTGTGAAGAGGGCTAGAAGGCTAAAAATTTCCCTGCAGGTAGGGTCCCATAGGGGGTATGTGTGTACAAAATTTCAGCCGGCTGCGTCCACTGGAACCTAAAAAGAATGCATTTTATGTAATTTTCGCCTTAAAATGGTCAGGAGGGTTTGGGCATGTATAACTCGTCAACAAGGGCGAATTTTGAGATGCGGTTTTTTGCATTCGATTCCCCATGTGTTGTAGTACTTATTTATGAACCGAATAGGAAATGCGAAATTTTGAGGGTGTCCGTGAACAATGCACACACCAGGGAAACCTTGCCTTAATTTATTTTCAGTGGCAGAGCACACACCAACCCAAACCAACCGAGCTATCGCATCGCAGTCTCATTCGCAGTTCTTCTATCTGATTGTGGATATTTTTTTAATAGAATTATTTCTGTTTTATCCTCATGAAGCAGCGGCGCAATGCAAATATGAGCCTCGTTTTTGGAATCCGCTTCGCCGTCATTCTGCTGTTTTGGATAGGGCGGACGAAATCACAACCGCAGCTGCTTCATGCTGAGCTGTTGGACAACGCCGGTAGCGCAGTCAGCGGTAGCGGTCAGTCGGTGATTGGCGTGATCTCGTGGCAGCAATGCGCAGCGTCTGCAGGATCGCGACGCCACAGGCTCTTTTCTTTTGACCATGCCAGCAACGCTTGTGAAACTTTCCCTCCAGACGCAGCGACGATTGGCTATCTTCAGCCAGCTAATGGCTCATCAACTGTAGCATACCGAAAGTTGAAAGGTATTTATTTACCTACGACAAGCAAAAGCGTGAAAAAGCAACGTTTTACGTTTTACTACAGGGTGTGTCAGAATAAACTCTCCTCCCGGGTGTTCGTGCCTTTCATTCAGGCTGTCAGCTCTTGGCCACCTCCTTTGACCCACGACTCCTGGATCAACCGACCCTCAAAAATGTACCTTTTTCCCGTTGGACATATTACAAAATTGTCCATATGGGAAGTTTTAGCTTTTTACGTTATTATTGGCATGCAAAATTTTTTTTTATGAAATTTCTATTTCTTGCTTTGCTTTACTGTGTATATAATTTATTTTTTATGCTAAATGCGCCATTAATGAGAAAATTTTACGAAACTAAAAATTTTAACAACACTACGGCGCATCCCTTCATTTGTACTGTACAGAATGTCGCGATATGCCCACGGAGAAAAAGGACAGTTTTGAGGGTCGGTGAGCCCGGGAGTCGTGGGTCATAGGAAAGGTGGCCAAGAGTTGCTTAGCTTATATTGAAAGCTAAAAATAGGTTGATAGAACCCATACCAGATCAAATTCGCCCTATTGCAGCTGAGCTATCACCGCAAACGCTTATACTGTGCGTGTTACTTGCGGCTGAAAAAGCATAATGTATACAGCCTACATACATATCGATAGGTTAAGTGTCTCAAAAGCATCATTTTTTGTCGCAGACGCTCTTCCTCTTCGTGAAGAGAACCCTGAAGTCTTTATGAAAATGTTCGTCAGCCACTCTGCACGTAAATTTGAGAACAATTTTTTCTAGGAGTACACGCCGTATACAAGATATGGGCGTGGGCGCTGAGCGCGGCGCAGGACGCACTCCGGTCCTGGATAAATCACGCATTACGGACACGCCAGGCCAGCCCAGTATACATTGGGGACTATGCTCATACTAAACCACGCAATGCGATACACCAAGGCCCCACCCGGCGCGGGAGGGCTCCGGTCCTCGGATTTTCTACTGAGTTCTGGACACCGAGGCCCCACCCGGCGATTTTCTACTAATTCTGGACACCTAGGCCCCACCCGACGATTTTCTACTGAATTCTGGACACCGAGGCCCCACCCGGCGCAGGAGGGCTCCGGTCCTCGGATTTCTACAGAGTACTGGACACCGAGGCTCCATCCGGCGATTTTCTACTGAATTCTGGACACCGAGGCCCCACCCAGCGCAGGAGGGCTCCGGTCCTCAGATTTTCTACTGAGTACTGGACATCGAGGCCCCACCCGGCGATTTTCTACTGAATTCTGGACACCGAGGCCCCACCCGGCGCAGGAGGGCTCCGGTCCTTGGATTTCTACTGAGTACTAGACACCGAGGCCCCACCCGGCGACTTTCTACTGAATTCTGGACACCAAGGCCCCACCCGGCGCTGGAGGGCTCCGGTCCTCAGATTTTCTACTGAGTACTGGACACCGAGGCCCCACCTGGCGCAGGAGGGCTCCGGTCCTCGGATTTCTACTGAGTTCTGGACACCGAGGCCCCACCCGGTGCAGGAGGGCTCCGGTCCTCGGTTTTCTACTGAGTTCTGGACACCGCGGCCCGACCCTGTGACTTTCTACTGAATTCTGGACACCGAGGCCCCACCCGGCGCAGGAGGGCTCCGGTCCTCGGATTTTCTACTGAGTACTGGACATCGAGGCCCCACCCGGCGATTTTCTTCTGAATTCTGGACACCGAGGCCCCACCCGGCGCAGGAGGGCTCCGGTCCTCGGATTTCTACTGAGTACTGGACACCTAGGCCCCACCCAGCGCAGGAGGGCTCCGGTCCTCAAATTTTCTACTGAGTTCTGGACACCGTGGCCCCACCCAGCGATTTTCTACTAAATTCTGGACACCGAGGCCCCACCCGGCGCAGGAGGGCTCCGGTCCTCGGATTTCAATTGAGTACTGGACACCGAGGCCCCACCCGGCGATTTTATACTAAATTCTGACACCGAGCCCCACCGCAGACTCCGGTCCTCGGATTTTCTACTGAATTCTGGACACCGTGGCCCCACCCGGCGATTTTCTACTAAATTCTGGAAACCGAGGCCCCACCCGACGCAGGGGGACTCCGGTCCTCAGTTTGCTACTGAATTCTGTGCGTCGATGTCTCCCCCTTCGCTGGGTGGGGCCTCGGTACATAGAATTCAGTAGAAAATTGAGGACCTGAGTCCCCCTTTAACTCAATGTCCAGAATTCAGTAGAAAATTAGGACCGGAGTCCCCCTTTACTAGTGTCCAGAATTCACTAGAATCTACCAGGGGTCCCCCTGTGCTGGGTGGGGCCTCGTACATATAATTCAGTAGAAAATGCCGGTCCCCCTTTACTATGTCCAGATTCAGTAGAAAATTGAGCCAGGTCCCCCTTTACTCGTGTCAGATTCACTAGAAATTGAGGAGCCGGGGTGTCCCCCTGTGCTGGGTGGGGCCTCGGTACATAGAATTGAGTAGAAAATTGAGGACCGGAGTCCCCCTTTAACTCAGTGTCCAGAATTCACTAGAAAATCGAGGACCGGGGAGTCCCCCTGTGCTGGGTGGGGCCTCGGTACAGTAGAAATGAGTGAGAAAATTGAGGACCAGAGTCCCCCTTTTAACTCAGTAGACCAGAACTCAGTAGAAAATCTGAGGACCGGAGCCCTCCTGCGCCGGGTGGGGCCTCGGTGTCCAGAATTCAGTAGAAAGTCACAGGGTCGGGCCGCGGTGTCCAGAACTCAGTAGAAAACTGAGGACCGGAGCCCTCCTGCGCCAGGTGGGGCCTCGGTGTCCAGAACTCAGTAGAAATCCGAGGACCGGAGCCCTCCTGCGCCAGGTGGGGCCTCGGTGTCCAGAATTTAGTAGAAAGTCACAGGGTCGGGCCGCGGTGTCCAGAACTCAGTAGAAAACTGAGAACCGGAGCCCTCCTGTGCCGGGTGGGGCCTTGGTGTCCAGAATTTAGTAGAAAATCGCCGGGTGAGGCTGCGGTATCCAGAACTGGGGTAGAAGAATCCGAGGACCGGAGCCCTCCTGCGTCGGGTGGGGCCTCGGTGTCCAGAATTTAGTAGAAAATCGCCGGGTGGGGCCACGGTGTCCAGAATTCAGTAGAAAATCCGAGGACCGGAGCCCTCCTGCATCGGGTGGGGCCTCGGTGTCCAGAATTTAGTATAAAATCGCCGGGTGGGGCCTCGGTGTCCAGTACTCAATTGAAATCCGAGGACCGGAGCCCTCCTGCGCCGGGTGGGGCCTCGGTGTCCAGAATTTAGTAGAAAATCGCTGGGTGGGGCCACGGTGTCCAGAACTCAGTAGAAAATTTGAGGACCGGAGCCCTCCTGCGCTGGGTGGGGCCTAGGTGTCCAGTACTCAGTAGAAATCCGAGGACCGGAGCCCTCCTGCGCCGGGTGGGGCCTCGGTGTCCAGAATTCAGTAGAAAATCGCCGGGTGGGGCCTCGATGTCCAGTACTCAGTAGAAAATCCGAGGACCGGAGCCCTCCTGCGCCGGGTGGGGCCTCGGTGTCCAGAATTCAGTAGAAAGTCACAGGGTCGGGCCGCGGTGTCCAGAACTCAGTAGAAAACCGAGGACCGGAGCCCTCCTGCACCGGGTGGGGCCTCGGTGTCCAGAACTCAGTAGAAATCCGAGGACCGGAGCCCTCCTGCGCCGGGTGGGGCCTCGGTGTCCAGTACTCAGTAGAAAATCTGAGGACCGGAGCCCTCCAGCGCCGGGTGGGGCCTTGGTGTCCAGAATTCAGTAGAAAGTCGCCGGGTGGGGCCTCGGTGTCTAGTACTCAGTAGAAATCCAAGGACCGGAGCCCTCCTGCGCCGGGTGGGGCCTCGGTGTCCAGAATTCAGTAGAAAATCGCCGGGTGGGGCCTCGATGTCCAGTACTCAGTAGAAAATCTGAGGACCGGAGCCCTCCTGCGCCGGGTGGGGCCTCGGTGTCCAGAATTCAGTAGAAAATCGCCGGATGGAGCCTCGGTGTCCAGTACTCAGTAGAAATCCGAGGACCGGAGCCCTCCTGCGCCGGGTGGGGCCTCGGTGTCCAGAATTCAGTAGAAAATCGTCGGGTGGGGCCTAGGTGTCCAGAATTTAGTAGAAAATCGCCGGGTGGGGCCTCGGTGTCCAGAACTCAGTAGAAAATCCGAGGACCGGAGCCCTCCCGCGCCGGGTGGGGCCTTGGTGTATCGCATTGCGTGGTTTAGTATGAGCATAGTCCCCAATGTATACTGGGCTGGCCTGGCGTGTCCGTAATGCGTGATTTATCCAGGACCGGAGTGCGTCCTGCGCCGCGCTCAGCGCCCACGCCCATATCTTGTATACGGCGTGTACTCCTAGAAAAAATTGTTCTCAAATTTACGTGCAGAGTGGCTGACGAACATTTTCATAAAGACTTCAGGGAAGGATCAGTGTGCGGATGGCAATCCATGCGTTAACGGTGGTGTCTGCCTTGACAAAGTCGGTGACTACCTCTGCATCTGCCCTGCTGGCTATTACGGGCGCAACTGTAGTGAGCAATCAATTTTCCCCACATCTGTACCTATGTACTATACTGTGTGTGCGTAGTACATAGGGTACTGTGGGGTAAACCCGGATACGGGGGTATACCCAAACGCATCGTTCGGCATCGGACGCATCGCACTGTATATCTCAACAACCATACGAATACGACCGATTGAGACAAGTACTCTACCAATCGATTCCTCTAAGGTAGTACGTTATCCGAGTGCAAAGCAGTACTTAAGACGGGTTTGGGAACCGCTTCATACAAAAAATTTATCGATTTTTATCGTCGAATAACTCGTGAATGGATAGGAATTTTGAAAAGCGGTTTTTTGTAAAAAAAAATTGGTTAAAAATATAGTTAATGATAAATTGGTTTGAGCTAAAAGTTCGAAAGTCGGTGTCCCTTGCCTTTAACTCTCCTCTTTCAAATGAGCTACCACTTTGCTGAAGCAGTTCAGAAAAGCTATGCAGGTGTCCGGGTTTACCCCACAGTACCCTACATTGTGGCTGTGTTGGGTAATCAATCGTCCACCTTCTCTTGTTGTGAAAAAATATGAATTCCGCACTCTGCGCACCTATACATAAATGTACGCCTATAAGCCTAAAGCCAAAGCCTGCTTACTGTACATCACATAGTGCACTGCACTGCACTCTGCCCTTCTGTGTCCCTCCCGAGCGCACACCCGGCTTGCAAAGCAAATGCACATGCAAAGGCATTACGATGTAAATGGGCTCTGCAAAGGTACAGTCTACAGTGCTCCATGTTCCATCATCATGATTTCAGGTAGTACGGGATGCGCTCCTATACCATCAAGCGAAGACTATGGTCAGCCTGTTTCTTATTCCACAAGCTTGGCATCGGGCACCTCATATTCAAATGGCACGGTGGCCACCTTGAGCAACAGCAGCTGCGTTAGTTGGTACTGCAGTACTACGCGTACTTGCATCGTAAACGAAACGGAAGAGACCAGCGGTTGGGTTCCACCTTTTCAACCCTGCCCCGCCGGCGTGACAAGTGGGTAGCCGGTAGCGATCGATGGGTCGACTTGGGGAGAGGGGGATACATTGGGGGGGGGGATACCCCCAGATATACCTAAATCGTTATGGCTTCGGTATGTAATTTCTGAAGGCACGACATACCCTGTGTCACTGGCCAGCTTTGGTGAAGGCTCCTCGGTCAAACTGCGGCTCACGCGTACAGCTGACGCGGTGAAATTGGTCGCGGAATTTTTGGCCGGAAACGATCAATATTTGCACAACGACATGAGGTTCAACGTTCCAGGCCAAGTCGGAGTAAAGAGCTGAGCAACCTTGTGATCTCCATAAAAATTTATTGCCGCAGTACGTAGAACATAGAAAAATAATGAAAACAACTCGTCATTTTATTCCGACAGGAAAATGTCTTTAACTCATGGTTAAGTAGCAGTTGGGGCGTCTGGGAGTACGCAGCCGAAAATGTAACCATGACAATTCCACCTTCCACACCGATTGATCTGCAATACACTGTGAACGGTACCGGAATTCAGGTAACGGTATCCTGGAAAAAACGAAAGTCTATTTATTTACCACAATATTAGTAATATTGACATATCTCTGCCATGTATGCAGATTACTGCCAATGGGAACTCAGTCCATTTTTTCAACCATCGGGCTCCAGTTGGTGATATTGCATCTTTGCATCTCCAACGACCTCCAGGAAATCCTGATATTTGTCTTATGGAGATTAGCACATTAAGGTTGCACCAGGAATACACACAAAACAAAACAAAAACGAATAGCGTTTATGACCGAGGCATAACGAGGCTACGAGGGGGTAATATATTATTCGATGGGGAAATACACGACGAAACATTCGATGGGGAAATACACGACGACAGCAAGCACAATTGGGTAGGGCGGGCCTCTTATAGTACAAATTATAATTCTAGGACCCATGTATTATTTATCTCGAGAACTACGCGACGTAGAGCAAAGCTGTCAAAACTTCCACGGATAACTTTAGCTCGCCTCTCCAATAAAAAAAACCGTTTGATTCTATCTGCTCTCAGTGTCGAGATCTCGCCAAATTCCTTCAGCACTGAAATCGTGTCACCTTTCGGCAGACGCTAAACCACGCAAACCACGACACCCTACGACCCTGTACGCCCGATGCGCATTTTCATCGTCTTCATCACGTATGCTTATTTCTGCCATTTTGATTTTTCGGGAGTTTGCGAGGTTTAGAATTGCCCAATGGTCCACGCCCGATTTGGCGATTTTAGTACTGAAGAAATTTGGCGAGATCTCGACACACAGAGCAGCTGGAGACAAACGGTTTTTTTTATTGGAGAGGCGAGCTAAAGTTATCCGTGGAAGTTTGACCGCTTTGCTCTACGTCGCGTAGTTCTCGAGATAAATAATACATGGGTCCTAGAATTATAATTTGTACTTTAGTTATTTTTGCGTCCTATAGCAGCCATTGCCTACGTAACGTACAGTACTGTACGTATGTACGAAACGTGTACACTACACTTTGCTCTGCTTGCTTCATAAGGAAGGGGCTTTAAACAAAGAATTTTTAAGTAGCCTACATACATAGAGTTCCGTTACGTGGCACATTTTCTCTTGTCTGACCCTTGGCTGATAACTCTTTTACTTTCTAACAGCGATGGTCTCAAGTGGTTAAATACCAGCGGCTGGTGCCACCAAGCTTGTCCTGCATGGAACGCAGAGTTCACCTCACTGGCTTCTGACGGGTACAACGGGAACAGTGCGCAACCGTTCAGCATTTGCGCAGGATGCCATGAGGGCATGAAAACGGGTTTTGCGAATTACCCCCATGTAAGCGACTGCAGTATTGGCTATGCGACCAAGAACAACTTCCATCAGCCCAAGCTCTGCTTCTGCGTGCATCAATATTTGCTTGACGGTAAAGTACAAGTGCGATCTATGTATTTGCTGCTGGAGAAAAGAGAGCACACATACACGCTGCTGTTTTGAACAGTTTTGCAGTGCATGTACTGAAATCATGCCACATGTGTGTGTACATGCACAGTACGTACAGGTAATAGGTACATACTGTACAATTCATACACCATGTATTGCACAGTAGAACGATTCTATTTCAGCCAATCTCCTGGAGTTTTCGGCAGCAGGGAACGGCGTTAACTGCTCAACAGTTTGCGAAAACTTATACGCAAAACCCTTTCAGGTTGACAGTACAGGCGTTGGGGCACTAGACTACTACATATGTGCTTCAAACGTTAATAATAATGGATACAGAGCAGGGTACCAGGTGGTTGGTAATGACACCAAATGTCACGTGGGCTATCACGTGGTAGAGTCCGCCCAAGACACGGACAACAAATGCCTCTGTCAGAAGACTCTAAAAACAGGTGAGACATTTTTGGGTGTATAGTACGTACAGTCAAAAATATATAATCCCTGTATAGAGAAGAATGGCCTTCGTAGTGAAAAGAAACGAAGCAATTCCTGACTCGTTTTGAGGCCTAAAAATGGGATATTCAATTTTTAGGATATCCTATTTATACTGTAGAACATTTTATGTTCTATAAATAGATTTCGTAATGTTCTATTAATAGGATATCCTATTTTTAGAACATTACGAAACCTACAGTAGGATATCCTAAAAAAATAGGATATCCAATTTTTAGGCCTCAGCCCTCAAATCGAGTCAGGGATTGCTTCGTTTCTTTTCACTACGTAGGCCATTCTTCTCTATACAGGGATTATATATTTTTGGTACAGTATAGCCCCGCCCGGGGTTACATAATGGTTGAGAGGTCTGAAGGGGTTATCGTTAAGTATGCACTGGAAATATATCTACCGCCTCTTGTTTCAGGCACCAATGAATGGAAGATAGCGGGCACTGACGAATGTTCTGGCACGAGCTGAACTGTATGAATGCGTGTACTGAACTGCACACGGCAACAGCATGACATAAATTCACCTGTTAAAGGGGGCTCGCACAAAAAAAGTTGGTTTCGCGAAATAAAAAATAAATAGTCAGAATATATGCAATTCTTAATGACAAATTTAAAAATACAAAGAAAATTTTAAAAATTACACGCATTTGAAGGTTTTGGAGGCCCCTTAGACCTTAAAAACGTCCGATATGTAACTTCTTAACCCCACTATCAGATTCCACATTAAATTTGCTACAAAACCATTCATGTGTTCTTCATCAGAGATGGGTCACTATATGTCAAGTGGCAAAAACTGACTGCAAGTCCAGCTTTTTCTCATACAATCAGTATAAGCTGATGTTCAAAAACCAAAAATCTTTATTCAACAAACGGTGAATAATAGAGAACTTCTGGAAATTCTGGAACAGTAGACAAAAGGGCAAACCTGTGGTTGCTTTTGGACTACTTTGATGTATACGTGGTCCAACTCTAGGGAAAAAGTAATATGGTTTTGTAGCAAATTTAAAGGGCAGATGCGGCAAAGATTTCCCCATAGTGAAGGCGAGGATCGATTTTTCAAATTTCCTTCGGTCAGTATACGTAGTTTTTTATGCTGAATCGATTTCACCCCCATGTCTTGACGCGATTTTGCCTCCTCGCAGAGAAAACCCACTTGTACGGGGTGTTTTGCAACGTTTTCGCGTAATTTATTGCGAAACACCCCGTACAAGTGGGTTTTCTCTGCGAGGAGGCAAAATCGCGTTGAGACAGTGGGTGGGATCGATTCAGCATGTAAAACTGCATAAGTTCACCGAAGGAAATTTGAAAAATCGATCCTCGCCTTCACTATGGGCAAATCTTTGCCGCATCTGCCCTTTAATGGGAATCTGATAGTGGGGTTAAGAAGTTAAGTATCGGGCGTTTTTAAGGTCTAAGGGGCCTTCAAAACCTTCAAATGCGTGTAAAAACAGACTGTTAAGGGATTTATAAAATTTTCTTTTTATTTCTAAATTTGCCATTAAAAATTGCATATATTCTGAAACCGACTGTTAAAGGGCGGATGTGGCAAAGATTTGCCCATAGTGAAGGCGAGAGTTGCGAAATGCCCCGTACAAGTGGGTTTTCTCTGCGAGGAGGCAAAATCGCGTCGAGACATGGGGGTGGAATCGATTCGTCTTGAAAAACTGCATAAGTTGACCGAAGGAAATTTGAAAAATCGATCCTCGCCTTCACTATGGGCAAATCTTTGCCACATCCGCCCTTTAAGGGATTTATAAAATTTTCTTTTTATTTCTAAATTTGCCATTAAAAATTGCATATATTTCGACTATTTGTTTTTTATTTCGCGACACCAACTTTTTTTGTTCGAGCTCCCCTTTAACCATTGCAAAGTTGATGTTTGGAGAACGAACGTGTGCGATGACAGACGTGTATCAAAGACAAGCCGACAAGGAATACATATGTACAAGTTTATTTGGCGGGTTATGATGCAGACGTTGGTTTGCAAAAACTGGCAAAGAACAATGGAAACCACAGGAATATGACAGCACACATTTTGGCGGGTTATGATACAGACGTTGGTTTGCAAAAACTGGCACAGAACAATGGAAACCACAGGAATATGACAGCACACATGAATAATTACATCGCGCCCATTTACCGCATTTATCCGTACATAGAGCAGTTAGTAAAGGCGAAGCTCGCACATAAAAGCAAAGTCACCCAAGGTTTCCACGAAACATCACAACAGAAAAGTGGACGAGTCTGTCCACATCTGAGGCGGGCAGCTACCCTACCCCAAAGTATCGATAGAATAAAAGAAGCGGCAGCTGGTCAGCCAAAGAAAGTCGTAAGTCAGCCGCTTCAGCTCGAGATGTCCAACTGCTCAACTGCCCCTCCGAGGCGCGAGCAGACCCTTTTATTCGCCTCACAGATTGCGGCTGAGTGGCATGTTTTTCCTCCAGACCTATCACTCCGAAGCTGATGAATAGCGCCTTCTTTGTTTTGAATCGTCCAATTCCTAAGCAATTGCAGTATAAATTAGTAGAGATCAGTTAGTCTTAGCCGCAGGGTAAGAATCGTAAGCAAGTTCTTGGCCGCAGAGTAGGTGCAAAGAAACAGTCGGCGAAATGTATCTGTATGAGATGTCGATGGGTGCTTAGATCGCGCTAAGAGAACTGTAGGTGAAAAGAGGGCTGGTCGGTGTCGGTCGGAGTCCGAAGGGTAGGTGAGAAGCCAATCAGTTAGTAGTAGTCCGGGCTTGGTTAGCAACTAGCTCAATGAACAGAATAGCACTCCACGTTGGTCGGTGTCGAGATGAACAGCCACGCAGTGATTCAAAAACAAGGGTAAGATGGCTGCGGGAGAATAGAAGACGGACTGGCGGATCGATAATGTGTTGGTCACGCTTGTGTAGGAAACATATTAGTAGTGGACAGGGGGAGGGAGGAAGGGAAAAATGTTATCGCGCGAGGAGCGCTGCCCCCTGCCCAAAGAGAGAGACCAAAGGCTGGACAGCCTTCGCAAATAATTACCCTCTCTGAGCGCACAGCAGGCAGGAAGGGCGATGACAAGATAACTGGAAAACCCGACCCAAGGAGTGACCAGAGAAAATAAACGCCTCTCCTCCGTCTTCTATTAACTCGAGGCAACTATAACTGCTGCTGGCATGTCTTCATATCTGCATAACAGTAATTTTGCGCCCCACAGCCAAATTTTGAGGCGCAAAAAGAAAACAGGGGCGCAAATGCGCCTCACACCACGTACGCACCTTGGTACCCCCAGACTCTCATATCGTATGTGCATTCTTGTGCCTATGTAGTACCTAAGCCGTATAAGCTGTAAGTACATTACGTAAATATATAATTCTGCTTAGGGGAAGAATGGACGACATAGTGTAAACGAAACAGAGCATCCCTGGCAGATATTGGCCCCAATTTTTTGGGTATTTGAAATATCCAATTTATTTGGATATCCAAATATTTGGATTTTACGAAACCATTACATTGGGTTTTACGAAACCATTATAATGGGTTTTACAATGGTTTAGTAAAATCATCGATCTTTACGAAGCCAATTAATTGGATTTCCCCAATTTTTGGTTTTGTAAAACCCATTGTAATGGTTTCGTAAAACCCAATTTAATGGTTTCGTAAAATGCAAATATTTGGACATCCATTATAATGGTTTCGTAAAACCCAATGTAATGGTTTCGTAAACCCAAATAATTGGATATCCAAATAATTGGATATTTCACAAATACCCAAAAAATTGGGGCCAATATCTGCCAGGGAAACTCTGTTTCGTTTACACTACGTCGTCCATTCTTCTCCTAAGCAAAATTATATATTTTTGGTAATGTACTAAGCCAAAGCTGGGAAGCCGGCAATGATACGGCAATCTTGTGGACGTAAGCAATTGACCGGCCACAATTTCATTGATTGATTTGATTGACACTTTTCGTCAGCTGCTCTGATTTTATCTTCTGATTGTGTGACAGTGCCACTCATCTGCGGCCGTTGTAGTTTGTGTCCTGTTATCAGTTATGTCAACATGCTTTGTTTGTCTAATGTTGAGCTGAAGAGCAAAAGACAGAAAACGAGAGAAAACGTATGGCACAAGTTGGGCAGCTCTTACGTGCTGCATGCATGGACGTTTCGAAAATGTTTATCCGAATTTTTATAATTTGTGTAATTTCTGTCCGCAGCACTTCAACGATGCTTATCGCTGAAACTGCTATGGACACTTTTCTGGTCAACTTGACCACTGGAACAATCCGTGGTAGAAGTTTCAAGACGATGAGTGAAAATTCAGCCATATTATTTTTAGGCGTTCCCTATGCAGAACCGCCCATTGGTAACCTCAGGTAAATACACACACTACTGTAGGTGTACGTTACGTAATATAAAGGTGCACTATTCATTCACGCACACCTGGCACATACACATACGGCAAAGTGGAGCATACAGTATGCTATGCAGTACGCAGTGTTATTATAGGCTACTGTACGTACCAACGGAACATTATGACTAGGAAGCTGGATAGTAAAATAATATTTATATTAATTATTTATATTATACATAAAATACTATATTATTATTTATATTATTATATGTATTAATTATTATATTTATATTTATAGGCCTATGTTAAAACAATAATATTTAGGTACCGTCCACCACTGGCCAAACAGCCATGGAGCAGTGGGGAGATCGTGAACTGTCTGCAACATCGTCCAGCCTGCGTCCAGTCGGCGGGCTCTCGACAGTTTGCAGACTTTGAAATGAGCGAAGACTGTCTGCATCTGGATGTCCTCGTTCATCCGGATTGCTCTCCAGCTCGTCCATGTGCCGTACTGCACTTCGCTGTCGGCGGTATGCGATACTTTAACGACCCGAAGATGCTGCAGCTTCGACCACAAGTGGACAATTTCGTTTCGCATCGCCTCATTCTCGTCAACACGGGCTATCGAGAGGGAACATTCGGCTTCTGGAACACAGGAAGTGATGAGGCCATTGGAAATTATCAGGAATACGGTACTAAGAGAGTCCCTCTATTAAATTTTATTGAAAATGTGTAGATGGACTACCGCCACACACTATTTCTTGCCTTTTGTGCATAGATATCTTGGAGAGCATTCGCTGGACTCATCGTGAAATTCGCGCTTTTGGCGGAGATCCCAGCAGAGTGACGGTGATGGGTTGCAGCTCGTCCGCCATGACGCTCAGTCAGCTCTCTCTTTCTCCACTGTCAGCGGGTCTTTTCGATCAGATGACCCTTCTTAGTGGTTCTGGCCAGGAGTTTCAAGACTTTAACAACGTCAATCGAGAAATGGCCAAGCGAGCTGGCTGCATCGCCGACACTGAAGCTGACTGGAAAACGACAAACTTCGATGCCATAGCCACATGCATGAGACAAAAGGATGTGCAACTGTTGCGAGAAGTGCAAGCTAGTCTGGAGAAAGATGGACTGATGTACATGGCACCGAGAATTGACGGAAAACTATATACGGCGCCACTACGACAAATGATGAAAACGCGTCGACCAGTGTCCGCCATGTTGGGGAACACCCTGTACGAGTACGGTGTGCCGGTTACAGCCAGAGCAATGGGCAATGTGTCAGTAGAGGCAGTGAAGCAGGCGTGCATGATTGAAGCCGGCGTTCTCGGCTTCACGAAACTGCGAGAAATAGCGGATATGTGCACAGTCTATTACACTGAAAACGGCATCAGAAAGGTACACCCAACAGTATGTACAGTACATGCTCTGGTAGCCTCTTGTCACTGTGGGAATCAGTTTTTGCACCAGCCAGCCATAAGCGTGTTTTGTTTTGGCAGAACTATGCTGACATGGCCGTACACATCACGTTGGGTTTGTTCTTCATCATTTCGACTTACAGGGATGCCATTTCCCTACTGGAAGTTGGATCAGACCCAGTGTACCTCTACTCCTTTGAATACGTGAAGAAGGGAATGGAAGGTGCATCTCCATCTCACGCTTTCGACCTTTTCTTCATGTTCGAAATGGATTCAGTTCCCCTGAATTTCACCGCTGAAGATCGACAGATAGCCCAAATTGACAGTTCCCTCATTGCCAACTATGCCAAATACGGAGACCCAACACCAAAGGGAAAGGGTAGCGAGTTTCCAACTTGGAAGAAGCTGCGCAAAGACAACTATTACCGCATTAACCTAGGCGAAGGCCAGTTGACAAATTTGCAAAATTACCACCACGAAGATGTACTCTTCTGGATGGTAGTAGCCCCGAAAATTGAAGCTGGAAAATCTGTGGATGCCAATTTTGGTAAAAAGTTTAAATTGGTCAGAAAAGAGCTGGAAGTTGGTGGTAGTGGAGTAGTGCTAGCGAACAATGCCGAGAATGATGTTATTGTAACAAATAGCTCATCAGCTGGTTATTGGATAATAGGAGGAATTGCCTTACTTACAATATTCATTGGTATCGCTGTGATGAGAAGTATTCGAAGTACTACGAGAGGGCGAAATGAGGAACAAAGGCTGATTGCTTGACGCCCGTAGACGCTGTATTTTTTTAATGACGGTCGCACTGATGCAACTGAACTGGCCTCAAATCAATGAAAGTCGCATTCTGTGTTGGAGTCTACAGGGTGTCTCATAATAAACCGTCCACCTTCCAGTGCATGTAACTCTGGAACCACACCTTAAATTTTCATGCGGTTTTTTGCATTTTGTAGCAAAGGCTTCAACTCAGATATGTACAAAATTTGAGCTTCATAGGCTAGTGGAAGCTGCTTAAACACGTTCTTTCTCCGGCGGTCAAAAACGAGGGTTTTTCGAACTGATAGTGCCGATTTAGGGGGTCTTCTGTGCATGGTCCAAACAAAATTAGCCTCGTAATGAAAAAAGATGTTCCAAAATGCTAGAAAATGCGTATTTCATGCATTAGCCCTAGTGCCAGGGTAGCAAACGCATTGAACTGGGTATCTTGAAAGAATAAGACCGAGATTTTCTCCATACTGAAGAAAAACGTCGATTTTGAGCTTCGAGATTCAAACCGTCGCAATTTCCTAAGTATGTGGACAAAATAGTTGAAATTTTGTTTTGTACACACCTGCGTTGTAGCCTTGGCTACAAAATAAAAGAAACCGCATAAAAATCTAAGATGCGGTTCCAGAGTTACATGCACGGAAAGGTGGACGGTTTATTTTGAGACACTCTGTATAATGGGCCTGTAATCAATGTCGTTTCCCTTTTCTTCTTTTCTGCTGAGACATCTCCTTATAGTCATAACTACGAGTACCGTTCGATTGACGCTTTCTTCGATTTTGATTTCTCATGCTTTTGATTTTCGATTTCTTTTGATTTGTTTCTTCTGGATTGCTAGCTTTCTCGTCTACATGCTTTGTAGTTTCAGTGGATTTTGCTTTCTCCGCATCAGCCTCCTTATCCTTATCAGCTTCTGATTTTTTATCAGAATTCTTTTCTTTTCCTCCTGACTTCCCGCTTTTTGCTTCTTTGTTCTTGGCACTTGGTTCATGCTTCTTTGCATCTGGTATTGGCTTTGCTGTTACTTGCTTTTTCTCAGGAATTACTGTCGTCGCCTTGTCTGGCTGCAATTTCGTTACAGATGCTGCTGTTGAGCTTATCACTCCCTTGACTACAGGAGGTGGTAGAGCTGTAGTCTGATTATTCCGCTGAGCTGGCTTACCACGACGTTTTGATATTGCTTCAAGCAAAAACTTTACCACGGGAAGCTTCAAGAGGCTGGCGTTTCCGTCCGGGCTCTTTGCGATTGCGCGCGGAGTTTTTGGGGCCTTCGAGGGAGCAACCGCTGGGTTAACGCAGTTGATACTTTTCAGTCTGCCCAGTGACAGCGGTCCGTCATCTTTTCCTGCTCCGTAGTTTGGCATTGGCTGGTGATCGTGTTGCGTGAACGAGGCGCTCAAGCTTCTTCTGTTTCTGTCACAAGCCAAAGCGATGGCGTCATTGCTGTCATTGACGTGCACTACCATCATCCTTTTGTTTTTACTCCTGTGACGTCGTCTGATGATGACTTTGGCTGGATTGTCAGCAGTGATGGTGTGGGGACAAATGTCACCTGCATAGAGAACCAGTGGCTTGTGCGGCTGCACTTTGCACCTGACGAAGCCCGTCGAGTTTGAGGGACAGCCGATATGGCCCAGCGAGTGCTGCAGGCTGGAATCCTCTCCAGCTGGCGTCATCACCAAGGTGTAGACACAGTGAGCAGGGCGTCGGCTTTTGGAGCCCCACAAACCGGCTTCCACCAATATCACAGAGGAAAACACAAGGAGAAGGGCGATTTGAGCACAAATCTGGCCGCACATGGCTTTACCTTGCATGCAGCTATAAGAATCGCGATGATGGTGCGAAGGGGGCCAGTAGACGAGTGAGACTGGCATAAAAGTGATTTCACTAACAATATCTGCACTTTATGTACTTTTCCTTTCTTTTGGATGAGTGACCATCCGTTTAAGCGGAAGTTCAAATGAGCGAACCTGCTTCAGCAGCATATTTGTTCAGTTTAGTCATAAACCGAGCAAGAGTAAAGCACTGCTTGTTATTTTGCATATATTTTGTAAAATAAAGCTACACTGTCCGTTACACATATATCACGTTTCTCGTGTACTTCTATTACGAGGAGTTATTGGGGTTACACTAATTGCTAAACCTAAACCTAAACCTAAACCGGCACACTAATTGCTAAACCACTAAACTTCTTAGAAAATATTTTTTTTTCTTATACCGTGGTAATTTTATTACAAATTAGCAACAAAAAATGCAAGTCTAAACCTAAACCGGCACACTAAATTGCTAAACCAGTACACTTCTAACCCAATAACGAGCCTGAGCCTAAGCTAAGCCTAAGCCTATAGTCTGGCCAATAGCAGTTGGCACTTGGACTCAAGGCGAGTTGTGTAGTTTGCATGTACTTCTGCTAAATAGGAGCACACGAAGTGTGGACAGAAATCCGCATTTGTAAATCTATTTTACACAACGCGCCTTGAGTCCAGGTGCCAACTGCTATTGGCCAGACTATAGCCTATCAGTATAAGAAAAACGTTATTGGGTTAGAAGTGTACTGGTTTAGCAATTAGTGTGCCGGTTTAGGTTTAGACTTGCATTTTTTTATTGCTAATTTGTAATAAAATTACCACGGTATAAGAAAAACGCAATTGGCTTAGAAGTTTAGTGGTTTAGCAATTAGTGTGCCGGTTTAGGTTTAGACTTGCATTTTTTTATTGCTAATTTGTAATAAAATTACCACGGTATAAGAAAAACGCAATTGGCTTAGAAGTTTAGTGGTTTAGCAATTAGTGTGCCGGTTTAGGTTTAGACTTGCATTTTTTTATTGCTAATTTGTAATAAAATTACCACGGTATAAGAAAAACGCAATTGGCTTAGAAGTTTAGTGGTTTAGCAATTAGTGTGCCGGTTTAGGTTTAGGTTTAGGTTTAGCAATTAGTGTAATCCGAGTTATTGGAGTATAGTCGGAGAAACGATCAAGAGTTCGCTTGACAATTTTGCCGCTCCCGTGGCAATGTAACATTTCTAAACATTCTAAACAAGAATAGCAACCGGCTTTTCAACCCATTTTCAAAAACTTGCTATTCTTGTTTAGAATGTTTTAGAAATGTTACATTGCCACAGGAGCGGCAAAATTGTCAAGCGAACTCTTGATCGTTTCTCCGACTATATACACGCACAACAGACAAGCACAGAATAAAGAAAACTATAGTCTGGCCAATAGCAGTTGGCACCTGGACTCTAGGCGAGTTGCGTAGTTTGCATGTACTTCTGCTAAATAGGAGTACACGAAGCGTGGACAGAAATCCGCATTTGTAAATCTATTTTACGCGCCTTGAGTCCAAGTGCCAACTGCTATTGGCCAGACTATATACAGGCATTTCCCGTCATGATGTTCAGGCAAAAAATTGTGATGGGTCCCGCAACGAATGTGTGTAAACTGCGCAGACGATGACGCAACACGACGCGACGGTTGTCAGATGCGAGCAGAAGAAGGGTCATACTAAAAGGCGGACGCGGACGCGGACGCGGACGCCGTACTAAAAGGCGGACGCGGACGCGGACGCCGTACTAAAAGGCGGACGCATAAAAGGCGGACGCCGTACTAAAAGGCGGACGCATAAAAGGCGGACGCCAGTTTCGAAAGGCGTGCTCACTTCTGACGTGGTGATGTTGTACTAAAAGGCGGACGCATAAAAGGCGGACGCCGTACTAAAAGGCGGACGCATAAAAGGCGGACGCGTATTAAAAGAATGCGTCCGTTCAAGTTCAGGTTCAAGTGCGACGTTTAGTGGGAAAGTACTACACTACTACGACTTTTGCACCGATGTTATGCAGTATATAGCCGGAGAAACGATCAAGAGTTCGCTTGACAATTTTTCCGCTCCTGTGGCAATGTAACATTTCTAAAACATTCTAAACAAGAATAGCAATAGTTTTTGAAAAAGGGTCGAAAAGCCGGTTGCTATTCTTGTTTAGAATGTTTAGAAATGTTACATTGCCACGGGAGCGGCAAAATTGTCAAGCTAACTCTTGATCGTTTCTCCGACTATACCACACGTAGTAAACATGCATTATTTGCAAAAGTGGTAACATATTGAGTAGTACATAAAAGCGCTTCTTCGAAAATTGCGCACACAGAGCTTGAAGAAAGAAGCACAGAAACGAAGAAGCAAAGAAGGAAGCAAGGTTGCCAGGTGTAGTAATATATTACTACAAGTAGTAATTTTTGACTTTCTGTAGGTACCTACCTGAATGTCGTAGTAATCGTAGTAATAATGTAGTAATATTTGGTGTCGACCTATTTGTATGGGAAAAACTTTCAGAAGTGTGTTTTTAGGCTATTTTGAGGTCCAAATTTCAAAAATTTTCTCAAATTTCCCTTTCACATACACTATTTTCTGCAAAAAATCGGCCATATTTTTGCCATTTTTCACTCTGAACCAATTTTTTCATGATTCAGTACATCTTCTGCATGCTTTTAGCTGGGTTTTGGCTTCAATCGACGCTTTTGCAGTGTCAAAATTTCAACATAGGCTTTGCGTAGTAATGAACCTTGAGTGCCACAGTAATGAGGCATTTTGGGATCTGGCAACCTTGGAAGGAAGCATTAGCTAACCTGGTGTTTGGATATCTGATCGGAAAGGGAGCAATGATTATCTTCGGTCTGCTGGGCAGGCTGATCCTGCTGTTGCTGCTGCTTGCGGCAGTTTTGCCAGTGTTGATTCCGCTGTTTCTGGGCAGGTTGATCCTGCGATTGCTGCTGGTGTCGGTGAGCATTGTTAGCATTGCAGCGGTGGTGGAATGGGTGGAGGATTGGTTCCCTTCTTCGATGGAGGCGGCGCACTTCGCTGGAGGTCCATATCACCCGATTTTCACGCACGATAAGTATTGTAGGGGATGCAACATACACACAACATTAGCACTGTTTCAGATCAGCCGTCACCGCTATGGGTTGTTATGTTCGCGGCTGTGATATCTCCATTGCTCACTGCCACTGTGATGTGTCTTCCTATCAGCCTGATGCTGATGCGTAGAAGCGTGGTGAAGATGGCGCGTAATGATACAAGGTTGAGCCATCATGGTCAGCGAGTGAGAAGACGTTCTACCCAGTTGTTCCGTACTCCTTGCCAGAAATGCATCAAGTACTATCTGACACGAAGTGGCATAAATTAGGCCTATGTAGTATGTACCGTGTGTGTTTATTTGTTCTGTACGGTACGTACGTATGTATGTGCGTACTTGCGTATGTGCGTACGCGTAATGTATGTGCGTACGTATGTACGTACACACGCTATGCACCGTACTGGTATAAAAGCATGGCGTAGAGTGAACTGTGTTTTCAGAGAAGAGCCCAGCAGTATGTGGCGCTATCTGTGGCTGTGTGGCTTGTACGTGTGGATGCGTATGCAGCTGGTTCTGCTTTTGCCTTTTCGTCTGGTCGTTCGTTGCTGTTGGTGGAGAAAGGCAGCGCAGGCGTCTGCTCCCATTTCCGCATCTCCTTTTCACTCCGATTGCAATGGTGAGAAGGAAACAAGCACACAGTAATTGCATTTTCTTTTCTTTTAGGCTGGTGTTGGTGGCTGGTCATGCTCAGTTGATGGGTTGTTTGGTGTTGGTGGCTGGTCATGCTCGATTGGTTGGTTTGTTGGTGTTGGTGGCTGGTCATGCTTAGTTGATTCTTTTGGTCGTGTGCTGTCACTTTCATTTCAACGACATTGCACTGTTATTGCCTTGGTTACTTTGTACTCACCCTTTATTTCGTTCTTGGCGTGCACTACGTGCTGTATTGGGTCAAGACGATTTGAAAGGGTTGAATACAATACACCAATGGCGCGCACGACTTGTGCATATGGCGAAGCATTCACACTGCACTGGTGCTGGTCACATGGCAAATTCACCATTCACTGGATTGAATCATTCATTTGATCTGGGTTGCCCGGTGGTGTAAGCAAGCACACATTGTGTAGAGTTTACCTGTGCGAATATGTTTAGCATTACAGTGTTTGTGATGTACATATGTATGTTATGTACGTACGGTATGTATGAAGAAGATATGTTTTGTAGTTGTGCAGCCACGTGGCGATGGGCCGGGAAATGATACAGAAGGAGAGGAAGCCAGTCAAAACGGTGCTACAGCAACAGCAACTGTCAGTGCCAAAACCACGGAAGTTCATCCATACATCATGGTCGACCAATGTCTTCCCAGTCTGGATCACTACGATGTTTTGGATATTCTTCGTAATGCGAGTTTACACAGTAATACACTAATACCGAACTGGAGCAGTCATACGTACTTATGAATGTGTGATTCAGGTAACCCGGATGTCAGTGGCGTTTCCCCATCTGACCCTCCAGTTGGTGCCAAAGGCGGAGACGTGTATGTATTCAAGATAGGAGACGACACCAAGCTCTGGAGTATGTTTGTTTGAAATCAGTTCAGTTATCGTACGCCTACGCAAAACAGCAGCTTGAATAATGTCGTTTTAGAGAGTCACATCCGATGCGATAAGTACTACTGGAAGGTGAACGGGGCCAGATTGCTGAACGTACGGCAATCTGAGAAATTTCGCAAGTACACCCATGACTATGTGATGGAAGTGCCTGGAGAAAGGAAGCGACAGCAAACGAAAGCCTTCCAAAAACACGAATACACCTTGGAGCGAATACATCAACTTTTCAAAAGCCCCAGTGCAGATGTACTACGACACCACTTTCGAACTGGGCAACTTCTACGTCTCGCCGTTGTGTTATCAGCACAATATGCTGGAGAGAAGAAATAAGGAGCGAAACTCACCAGTTGTTCCAGTGGCCTATGTCATTCACGAGAGAAAGTTCGCCAATGATCACCGCTTCTTCTTTGAGCAGTTCCGAAAGGAAATCCTTCCAGAGTTGGACAAGGCGTCGTTGAACCTTGTGAGTGATCGCGAGTTCCGATTCGATGGCGTCTTCTCGAATGGGAAGCAGTTGTACTGTTGGAATCATCTGAAAAGCGATTTGAAGAGATGGGTGAAGAACAGACCGAAGGATTCCGCGTTCACCAGCAGCGAGATTGAAATCATCATAAAGTGCTTCAAGACACTTCTGCACCAATCTTCAGAGCAGGAATTCTTGGCTGAATGGGAGAAGAAGAAGGGTGAAGAGGCGTGGAGCTAAAGAGAGGATTTAGTCGCCTACTTTGAGCAGCACCTAATTCAAGACATTATCCAGCATGCCGGAGTTTGGGTGTTGAAAGATGCCCATGTGCCAAACTACTTTAACGGCGTGTACAACAACGCTTCGGAAAGTTTCAATGCCGTCTTGAAGCGAGTGCGAGGAAGAAACCGACCTCTGGATACAGTAGTCATGGGCCTTCACTACTTGTCCCAAGGGTATGAGCGAGAGATCACGCGGGCGTGGTACAATCTGGGTGACTACAGTTTCGCCGCCCCATTTGAACACCTGCTTGAAGACCCGGATGACTTTCCAATGTTGGCACCGGCGAAATCACCCGATGAGATTGTCGAATTCATTCTCCATGAAAGAGACGATGTGGCTCCAGACTTTGCACTGGCTGATGATGCTGAGTCTACTGAGGCAGATGAAAAGATGGTAGAAAGTTCGACGACTCCACCACCCTCAATGGTAAACGCAACTCCAACAACTACCACCACTCCAACAACTACAACTTCTACTACTTCCGCAGCTAAGATCAGAACACCACCCTCCAGGGACACGAAACATCTCACCCAGAAAAGTTTAGCCGAACGCTTCATCGAAGAGAATAGGGTCAGTGTGTACCGAAGTTGCGCAGCTGGGTCGTGGAAGATTACAAGACCAGCAGAGTCGTCAAGCTGTTTCCTAGTGGGAAAGCGGAGTGTTCATGCGGTGCAACTCGAAGCTGTTGCCACATCATGTGCGTCAGAATGTCCACCAACCTTGACCCGGTGCAGCTGGACAATCGCCAAGGAAACTCGACGCAACCAAGGAAAAGGTGACTATGTTGTACGTATACGTATGTACATGTAGTGTACATAACGGATAAGTACAGTAGTGTACATACCAATGCATAGTAAATACATACACGTAGTGTACATTGGTGGGTACAGTATGTATGTAGGTACAGTACCTGTGCATGGGGGGGGGGGGGGGGCAATGCACCGGTAAATAAAATGGTGTACATGTACACACATACCATATGTAGTGTATAGTGGTACTGTATATTATATACCGTATTTACCTGTGCATAGCCCCATGGGGCTATGCAAAAATTGAGAGGTCCTATATGGGGCTATGCATAGGGGGGGGCTATGCATAGGGGGGGGGGCTATGCATGGGTCATTTTTTATGTTTTTCAGAGGTGCGCAGAGGCATACTTTTTAGGTCAAAAGCACGTGTTTTAGGGCATAATTGAGGTCAAAACAGGGTTATTCTAGTACAATACACCCCCAAGCAGGCTTATAGGTATCTTAGCTTGGTGTGGGAGTGGCTATGGGTACCTTATGACCAGCTTATGTAGGTAAGTTCAGGTACTGTACAGTACTGTACAGTACATATGGGGCTATGCACAGGGGGGGGGCTATGCATGGGTCATTTTTTATGTTTTGCCAATATGGGGCTATGCATAGGGGGGGCTATGCATAGGGGGGGGGGGGGTTATGCACAGGTAAATACGGTATATACCGGTACAATAGGTGTGCGTACACACTTTACTTACATACTTTGCAGGGCGCTGAAGAATGCCGACAGCAAGTCTGGAAGAAAGAAACCCCGACGCTACGACTATAAGCCTTCTGATCCAGGCGCCAGTCAACTGTCTCCAACTGGTTCCATCTCTCCGATTTTGGGAGCGCCACCTTCAGAAGACGCAACCACTACTCCTTCCAAGAAAAATTCTCCTAACGGTGCGAAGAAGCAGTCGAGCAGAAAGAACTCCTCTACGAAAAAGCCAAGAAGTCCAGTGCCTGTGAAATCGCCGAAGCGCAAAGTGGTGAAGCGAAACGTGACATTCAATTTGTCGCCATCAAAATCCACGCAAAGTCCAATTGTCAAGGCGCCGGTAAAGACGGTCAAACTTACTCAGCTGGAAATCTTCTACTTCAAGGTGGCAAGGGCGTTTCCGGCCATCTTTCCTACTGCGCGTTTCACGGTGCTCGAAAAGAACAAGCCAACGGGATTGCGTCTGAAGGAAGGGCAGGCAGCTTTGGTGACGGAGACGTTTCAACCAGGAGGCTTCGCTGTCTTTCAAAAGAAGGACAACGTCGTTAGAGTTTATGACCCAAAGCGAGCCAAGATTACTCCGGAGTTCGTCTATCAAGCCGCAGCAGCTGGGCGAGTATCAGATCAAGCCAAAGTGAAAGTGCAGTTTGTGCCCACCCAGCTCACGTCGAACAAAGACGACGATGGAATTCATCTCTGCAATGCTATTTGTCTGTCACTGGGTTTGGGTGAGTCTCCAGGCGAGCTGAAGTACACAGTGGCACAGCTGGAAGCCCACGAGAAACGCTGCTTAACAACTGGAAAATTTGACACCGCTTTTCCATCTCAGCCTGACAGCCTGCGAGATCCCACTGAAACTGTGGAAGTGTCAACTTACTGTTTCTGCTGCGAGCCGTACGTAGATGGCGCCACTGCACAGCAGCTCACGCAGTGCGGTCAACTGAAGAAGAATCGGCACAAATCTTGCTTGGAGTGGTACCATGGTGACTGCGCTGGAATTCCATCGCAGATGGGGAAGAAACGATGGTACTGCGGTTACTGTTCTAAGCCGGACATCATCCCTTGGGAAAACTCCGCCACCTACAACTCTTGTACCATCGACAATCCCCTTACTGTGAGTTGTTGCATTTTTATGCATATGCCTCAGTGGTGGGAAAGGGCACACGCACAATAATGTGCATCTGGCATGTCTGCAACACACTTACGGCGGCCACCTCAACTATGCAGCAATTATGGGGCATGCATAAACGGGTCTGTGCATCAACATTTCATAACTCATATCACAATGGTGGCAGAAAAATGCATGAAAGCAACCTATTTTTTATGGGGCAATTGCTTGTTTTTGCATGTTTTTCTTTCAGGTTACGTTGGCGCACTTCTCACAAGATACGAATGCGTATGCATTGTGTGCATTCATAGTACAGTATTATGGACACATAATTATACAGTAATAATGTAGCATATCACGCACGTGCAATCTTTTCAGGTCATATGGGCCCGCGTTCAGCAGGATCCGTCGTTTTTGCAGCACATCGGCTCCAGTGATTCAGAAAGAATACTGAAGTGTGCGCTGAAGGAGCTGGAGACTGGTGATTTCTCCAAGGCAAAGGAACTTTGGGCCGAGTTTCTCACAAGTGACATCAGAATGGAGAGTCCAAAGCGGGCGGAAGATGGGCGCTACAATCTCTGGGGCAGTGAGCAGGAAAGGTGACAGCGGCTATTCCTTAAATTTATTTCATTCCTAACTGGTATCGTACGCTGTGTGGCATCTAAAATTGAAATTGGACGCAGGAGTACACAATGGCAAAAAGCATCCATTAAAAAATGCATCGTATACCTTAGGTTCTGGGACGCATTCTGCGATTTGATCAAGGTGCCGGGAGTGCTTGCTTCCTTCCTGTACCAGCAAGCGCAGAACTTTCTGCCCCGGAATGCCGAAGCGCAAGGAGGAGTTCCCCACCTTTTCAAAGGCGTTGAAAGCGTACATTGATGGTGAATACGAGGATCCAGTGAAGTGCACGGAAGCGGGTTGTCTGGGGGAGCGAACGACTTCCGGCCTGGAGCTCATGATGAAGCAGAGCTGGCTGTTTCTGGTGCTGTTGAATAGCGTCGTCACCTGGCAAGAAGCTCTTCGGCTACCAAATCACCTGACCGTCAGTGGGCAGAAGTTCTCCTTGGCCGGAATTACTCTACACAGTGAAGGAAGAAGTCATTACTTGGCGGTGATCTTTTTCAAGGGTGTGAAATATCTGTACGACGGGTTGCGTACGCAAAGCTTTAGTCCATTGAGCTCAGCGAACATTGATGAGGAACACGATATGGATCCTGTCTTTGCCATATACTTGAAAGAATGAGTCTTATGCTACTGCGTACTCCTTTATCATGCGGTTTGCTCTTGTTTAGTGCTCGTGAGTGGTGCTTCAGACGGTTGAAAGATGTACGTACGTATCTGCAATAAAGGTTTAAAGATGTACGTACGTATCTGCAATAAACTTTTTACTGTAACGACAACGAATAACGACTAACAACAGAACAGAGGATGGTTCTTTCAAAAATTGCGGACGTGGGAACATGGGCTTACTTTTCGTATTATTAATTGGCGCCCGCCTGTGTGCGCTATTTTCGAAGAAGCGCTTTTATGTACTATGCAACACCCGGTGCAAAAGTCGTAGTAGTGTAGTACTTTCCCACTAAACGTCGGACTTGAACCTGAACTTGAACGGACGCATTCTTTTAATACGCGTCCGCCTTTTATGCGTCCGCCTTTTAGTACGGCGTCCGCCTTTTATGCGTCCGCCTTTTAGTACAACATCACCACGTCAGAAGTGAGCACGCCTTTCGAAACTGGCGTCCGCCTTTTATGCGTCCGCCTTTTAGTACGGCGTCCGCCTTTTATGCGTCCGCCTTTTAGTACGGCGTCCGCGTCCGCGTCCGCCTTTTAGTACGGCGTCCGCGTCCGCGTCCGCCTTTTAGTATGACCCGCAGAAGAAGAAAAGAAAACGAAGAATTGTGATTATTTCACGGAGATTGAATTAAATTTTATCCGCTGTTGGCAGATTGTCTTGTGTTCTGTTTCTAGCGGACGGAATCAAGATTTTCCGTTATTTCTGCGAGTAGCGCTATCAAGTTTCGTTGTGAACGGATATTTCTTCTGTTCTGCTCGCATCTGGCAACCTGCTCGCATCTCGCTTCTGTTCTGTTCCGTCGTTCTTTGTGCAGTTTACACACATTCGTTGCGGGACCCGTGCCTGAACATTGTGATGGGAAATGCCTGGATTTATTTATTATTTTATTGATTGCCTGATTGCGAAATCGTACGTCACGCATACTATTCACCAAAGAGCTATAATCATCTCCGTCCGGTCTGCTGACCGAAATCTAAAACATCTTTGTTCGTGAATTTATCTATACTTGATTGAATTATTGAATAAGCTCAGCTCTTTTATTGTACTTGTTTGTTGCTGAGTAGTTATGTTAGATATTTTTTTGTGTAAATATGCAACAAATCGAGCCTTTCGTGTTTCTTCTACTACCGTGGTGATTATTCTGATTATCTTTAGGGGGAACATGATCAAGGGACAACTCTATTCCAATCCAACCACCAGCTCTGTCGCTGTTCGCTTTTCTTCTTTCTAATTCTTCCTACTTCAAACAATCATGAGTGCCTGAACAAACGCCTCACAGCCAGTCACCCCTCCTCAAGGGGCTTAGCCCCACACACGGAACGCAACCCCTTCAACAGGGAACACGAACAACTGCCTTTGGATCCCCCCTGAAAACGGAATTCAGGCCGAATTCTCTCCAATTTCCGTTGTTTTTCGGATATTTGGATTGATTGGTGCCGATATATTGGTAAGAATTTCGTTACTCTTTCACCTTTTGAACGAAAGGCAAGCAATGGTCTGTCCAGCGAGGGTTTGCTATTGTCTGGCCACAACGAGTTTGCTATGGGACAAATCGTCCTGCGTAGTTTGCATGTACATAGGAGTACAGGAAGCATGGACAGAAGTCCGCATTTGTGAATCTATTTTACGCAACGCCCATTGAATGCCATGACAAACTCTTGCTGGCCAGACTATAAAGCGCCCTCTACTGTCGAGTCGTGCGTTTCGGCCCCTACCGGGAAAGAAAGACACGGCGCGCGCCTGTTCAAAACTTGGGAATAACGATTCTTCGCAATGGAACGACAAAAACAATGCACGTGCAGACGACGACATTTACTTTCTCGGCGCGTGGGGGCCGAACCACGACTCTTCACAGCGTAGAGCGTTTACCGTATTTACCGGTGCATAGCCCCATGGGGGTATGCAAAAATTGAGAGGCCCCATATGGGGGTATGCATAGGGGGGGGGGGGGGGGGGGGTTATGCATTGGGGGGGTTATGCATGGGGCATTTTTTATGTTTTTGAGAGGTGCGCAGAGGCATATTTTTTAGGTCAAAAGCACGTGTTTTAGGGCATAATTGAGGTCAAAACACGGTTATTCTAGTACAATACACCCCCAAGCAGGCTTATAGACATCTTAGCTTGGTGTGGGAGTGGCTATGGGTACTATATGACCAGCTTACATAGGTAGGTTCAGGTACTGTACAGTACATATGGGGTATGCATAGGGGGGGGGGGGGGGTTATGCATTGGGCATTTTTTATGTTTTGCCAATATGGGGGTATGCATTGGGGGGGGGGGGGGGTTATCTACCGGTAAATACGGTATATGCTGTTATATCAATATGATCCTTCACCCGTAAGATGTGTACCGTAAATTTGGGTGTACATAGGGTACTGTGGGGTAAACACAGGAATGGGCTAAACCCGGTCAACTAAGCGGCTTTCAATGTTTGCCGTTCAGAAAACGATGAGAACCAAATAGCTCGTTTGAAAGAGGCGAATTCAAGAAATCCACTGTTATAAAGTTTGTCTCAATCGGTCCATTGGTTGCTGAGATATATGTGCAGCCCTGAATCTTAGGTGGCCGGATTTTCCCATGGCTGGGTTTACCCCACTGCAACAGTTATACCCTACCGTATTTACCGGTGCATAAGCCTCCATGCATGGCTTCCTATGCATAGCCCCATATAGGACCTCTCAGATGAAGTAGGTATGGTATAGGATATCCTCAGCGATGGATGGATTGCGTCATTTATGATTTTAAAACTTTCTCTCTGTGTTGCAGGGTTATCGGTTTTGTTTGCGTGTTGTTGCTCTGGTTGCGGAAATATTCCTTTGCTGTACCCATCCACTCCCATCTTCGTATATGCAAAAACTGTTTCCCGGACCAAAACAGCCGCACTGCAACTCGACCGCTGTTCATACATAGTGGGAAAAACCTTAAAAAAACAAAAAAAACATCTTTCTTTTCTCTTCGTGTTGTTTGTGGTGGTGTGTCACGTCGCTTGTCATTGAACGTCGTCCCGACTTTCGCTGTACTTGCGTTCTATAGTTTGTTCAAGTTATACACGTCCACCTTGCTTCTGCTTATATTAGTCTTCGCTTGTCTTCACTACTGTATTCTCCGAACACACACAGGCTATCGCTAAGCTGATAGCCTGCTACAACCACGTATTCAGTCTGCTGCCGTCTTAATATTGCATATTTGAGTCGTGTCATCATCATCTTTATCGTTCGTCATGCTGCGCATTAGTATTTGGCAAGATCGCGAAAAGCCTACATACCAGTGGTGGATGCTGCAATATGCGCTGTGTTCAACCATGAAGGAAGCGTAGTGGAAATCGCCTGAACCGAATTGCGCTTCCCTGATTCCCCTCTGAGTAGGGATTTTGCGTGGATGGCTGCCTCACCCTGTCCTACGGCTGACCAGATTAGCGTGAAGGTCAGAAGCCCCACTCCGGAGTTACCAGCTATGGCTTTCGTTCATTGGCTAGAAAACCAATTGGACGAATGGGGGCTTGACGCCATGCTCTATGCGCGTTGCATCCTCAGTATCCTCTGTCAGACCAGCTGTGGAAGTGCAGGTGAGTGCGACTTTTCTCATTGTATGTATATGCATGCATGCGGCACAGAGCAAAAAGTGATATAAGTTGTACTTTGCTAGTGGTCATGCGCTTTGTGTGTAAATGAGCATTACGACGCAATGTACAGTACTGAATAAGTATACATAGTAGGCGACATGTCCTTGTATTGATTGGTTTTGCGTTTTAGCGGATTCTGTGCAGGTGGAAGAAGAGTTCTCTTCGGGTCCGTTAGGTGGCGCTGGTGCTTTTTTGTCTCCGTCCTTCCGGCGCAAGGAGGGTTCTGCTGCGTTGATGACGTCACTCTCACCGGTGCTGATTAGTCCGAAATTGTCAACGACGTCTGCTGAGCTATCGAGAGATCATCCGTCAGCCAATCAGCACGAGGAGTGGAAGAAGAGCGCACTGATTGAATGCCTCAAGAGCGTGGACTTGAATACGGTAACCACCCATTTCCTATGGGTTGTTTGTACAATTGATCAGCTCGCAGGCCTGCACTTTTTGACCACAGGACGCTTCACGCTTTGATAAACTGTGGTAAAGACGCCATGCACTTCGCGCAGGCCGTCTTTCCTACGTGGCATTTTTACAGAAGAACCGCCAAGAAGAAAAAATGCTACTAATTTATAAGCGAAATATGCATTGGGAAAATGCGAAGCGCTGTGTGGACGAAATAATTTGCAAACTGGTCAATGGTTTTGTATGAGTGTGCATACATGTATGTACAACTTCCTATCCTAATCAACCCTGGTTTGATTTATACCATTTTCTTGGAGTGGCTGGAGTTTTGTTTAGCAAAAACTGAGCTCTTTTGTGAGTGAGATCTTGGAGCGCTTTAGTCAGGTCAAGGATTGGGAAGGATTACCTGGACGAGTTGGAGGTAAGGAAAGGGCAATAGGAGGAGACCAAAATTCTCACTAACGATAATACTGTATGTATAGTCAGTAGGACGATCAAGACCGTGCTTGACAATTTTGCCGCTCCCGTGGCATTTGAGTAAATCTGGCATTTCTATACAAAAATAGCAACCGCTTTTCGACCCTTTTTCAAACACTCTTGCTATTCTTGTATAGAAATGCCAGATTTACTAAGATTGCTACGGGAGCGCGAAAATTGTCAAGCACGGTCTTGATCGTCCCGGTGACTATACTATGTTGTGTGTAGATACTCCCATCAAAACAAATAGAAAGTTTTGCATTGAAAATAAGCCATGGATTTTTCCCGCTTTACTAAAGCTCGCGGTGCAATACCAAAAAAGCAATAGATAGCGAAACTGAAATAGGAATAAAATATGGGATGTGCTGAAAATAATAATGTGGAGAAGGAAAGAGTTTTGAGAAAGGAAAAGAAAAAGAAATTTCGCAATATCAATATCAAGGATAGAAAAGCCAAATGAAATCACTTTCACGATCAAAGAACGGAGCGGGAAAACCAGCAAAACTGCTTCACAGCTCAAGAATTTCTTTTTTCTTTTCCTTTCTCAATTTAACTCGTTCTTTCTCTACATTATTATTTTCAGTGCATCCCATATTTTATTCCTATTTCAGTTTTGCTTCTATTGCTTTCACCGCGAGCTTAGTAAAAGCGGGAAAATCCATGCCTTATATTTTCAATGCAATAATATCTATTTGTTTTCTGGGTCATTCGTGGTTTTTTTCTCCTCGTTTCATTTACTGTATCATTATGCTGCGACAGTGTACAGTATGTGCAAACGCCGAGAGACAACTTTTGCTCGGACTGGACGGATTATTGCATTGAGGAGCGAAGGAAAGATAAAATACCTACTGTAGTTTTCTGTCCTAGGTGATAGCGGGAAGCAGAATGACAGCGTTGACAGTGGCGTCTGTCCGTCTCCTATCGAGGAACAAAAGTACGTCAATCGTACGCAATATGATGTGTACTATGCATGCTGCCACTTTGCGAGGCCGTTTTCTTCAGTTACGATCAGGCTTTTCCTCCGTTGTCCGAGTCGGACTCCACTCCGCGCCTGGACCGTACCTCCACCTCTTCCCAGTCGACCAATGGCGACTCCTCGACCAGCGGCGGAGGAGGAGCAAAGGCAACGCTGATTGGTCGGCAGAGGGCGTCGGTGATTGGTGGAGGCGTCAGGCGTCCTTTTACCACCGAGTGGTCCAATCCAACTGGAGGAGGAGGGAGACAGTTGAGGAGCTGTCCCAATCTGCAGCAGCAGGCGGATGGAGGCAGGAGGAAGGCGGCGGAGTGGCTGATGACCAGATTTATGGACGCTCCACCACAGTTCGTCGTTCCGAAGATGACGGCTGGCAGTGGAGGACATTTTTGTATCCTTGGTGCAAATATTGCGAAATTTATTTTTTCTTTGCTTTATTCAAAATTTCTTTCCCTCTCCACATTCTGGGCGGCGCATCCCGCCATATTTATTATTTCAGTTTCGCTATCTATTGCTTTTTTGAGTATACACACAAGCTTGTAAACAGAAAAAATCCATGTTGCAAATCAAAATTTTTCTATTTGTTTTGATGGTATTTGTGTACACACAACGTGTAGTCACCGGGACGGTTCAGACCGTGCTTGACAATTTTCGCGCTCCCGTCGCCGATCTACAGTAGATCTAGAGGCATTTCTATACAAGAATGGCGAGGTGTGATTCGAAAGCGGTTGCTATTTTTGTATAGAATGCAGGGACCCGTCAAATGCGGCGGGAGGGGCCTACTGAGGCTGTATACACGGCTCCGTTATGGTTAGTGAGAATTTTGGGGTCTCCTCTATTGTGCTTTCTCAACTCGCTCCGGTAATCCTTCCCGATGCCTTTAAACGTACTGACTGAGCGCTCCAAGGAGCTCAGTTTTTGCGAATTTTCCAGCCACTTCCAAGAAAAATGGGTGGTGGGACCCCCAGGGGTTGGGAGGTTGTACATACATGTATGCACACTAGTACAAAACCATACAATTATTTCGTCCACCGCGCGCTCACATTTTTCCCGTGTTCTCACTTTTATAAATTGGTCGCATTTTTCTTCTTGGCGGTTTCTTGTGTTAAAAATGCCACGTAGGAAAGACACGGCCTCGGCGAAGTGGAGTGACGCAGCAGTTTTGTGCAAAAATTGAAGCGTCCTGTGGTCAAAAATCGGGGCCTTTACGAGCTGGGTGGATGCTACGAGAACAACCCATCAGAAATAGGTAGTTACCGTATTCAAGTCCCCACCGCTCTGCAAGCCGTTCAACCAGTGCACTACTTCTCCTCGTGCTGGATCCCGCTCAGTTTTGTCGTTAGCTCAGCGGGACCCCGGTTGGCAATTTCGGGACACTGAGTGGCGCCGTGAGGTGGGGCGCTCGCGGCGGACGGACGGACAGCCGCCCACCCTGAGACGGAGCCCGAAGAACTCGTCTTCCCCGGCCTGCACAGATCCACAACCAATCAATACGACGTGTGCCGCTGCCTTGTGTATTGTTATTCAGTACTGTACGGTTTGCTGCGTAATGCTACAATTTGAAGCGCATAGACCGGCGTGGCGAGAAGTGACACGAAAAATGCATGCATGGTGCGTACGAGAATCACTAGCTATGGTCTGGGCGGGAGGACAGATTGAGGACAGGATGACGCATGAGCATGGCGTCCGAGCCCCCCATTGGGTCCAAATTTCTAGCACAATGGCGCGAAAGCATGACCCTATAAGACCTCAGCGCTCATATGGTAAGGCGTAGGGACAGGTAGGTATCGCGCAAAATGCCCTACTCAGAGGGAATCAGGGAAGCGCGGATTGGGGTTAGCAATTTCTGTTTATTTAATGGTTGGACGCGGCCTGCAGCATCGTGGTGTAGGCTTTTGGCGAATTGTTGCAATACGAGATGGCGCAGCATGACGGGACGGGGAGATGATGATGACACAGACTGGGAGTGTGGTGGGGCGGCAGCAGACTGGAGAGTGCATCCATTTGGGGTCTCAGACTTGGCGTGGTGTGTGTTGGGAGAATAGTGCAACAAGAGCAAAGACTGGGGCGGGACAAGAGGTGGACGGTGTGGTTTTTTGAACAAACTGGTGAGACGCAGAGTCGTCCCGGAGCCGACAGTTTCAAGATGAGGACAAGCGAATTGGGCGCGCCACCGCCGGACGACACGCGAAGAAAAGAAAGATGTTTTTTTGTTTTTTTCAAGGTTTTTCCCATTATGTATGAACAGCATCGTGGTGCAGTGCACTGTTTTTTAGGTACCGGGACAGGTTTTTGCATATTGGAGGAGTGAAATGTGACGCAAAAAGGAAGTGTTGCCGAGACCCAAAACGTCTCGACACAGAGGAAAAGTTTAAAAATCATAAATGTGACGCATTCTTTGCGGCGGTGAGGATAAGTAATATACCCATCCCTACTTCAGGTATGAGAGGTCCTGATATCAGGTTTTGAAAACGATGAAATGGGTGGAGGGACTTGTGGCCCCGGTAAACACTGTAGGGTATAAACTGTTGCAGTGGGGTAAAACCCCAGCCCCGTGGAAATGTGGGGCCGCCGGTAAGATTTCAGGGCTGCAGCATATTTGTCAGGGCGACCGAATGGACCGGTAGAGACAAACTTTATAACAGTGGGATTTCTTGGATTCGCCCCGGGCCAGCGAGCTATTTGAGTTCTCGTCGTTTTCTGAGAAACGGCAAAGAATGTTCTCCGTTTTGTTGACGGGGTTTATTTTTTTGCTATTTTTCCCCGGCCGCGCCCTATGTACACCCAATTTTACGGTTTTCGTCGTACCAAGCCCCCAACGATCGTGATTTGGTGTGGGGCGGGAAATGCTCGTTTTATTTTACCCGTAGACCCCCCCCCCCCCCCCGATGCGTCCCCCACATATTGGCAAAACATAAAAAATGCAAAATGCGCTCCCCCCCCTATGCA
>JASAMW010001235.1:0-38873 GCA_030247985.1 Epsilonema sp. ZAB3_2
GGAACGTCAATCATCCTACCGGTTCTTTCACAAGCACAGGATGCGGCAATATGTTGTGGAATGTGACAGCGGGTCTGAGACTCAGTTCATAGCTTTGACTGAGCAGATTCTTGCGGCTGGTGTTCTCGAACAGACCCTGCTGCACATCACCATTCACCTATTCCAACAAACGCAGCCAACTCTGCATCACCAAGGTACAACGATATTTCGTTCTCGCAGTGATGAGGCATGAACAGCACACAACACAGCTTGAAGAATTCGCTTGCCGGTTACAAAAAACGTACAAAGGCGAGTACGTCACGTGCCTGAATGTAGAACTCCTTCAGAGATTCTGCCACGCATCGCACAACGTTACTGGAAGAAGGCGCTCCGCTCTGCTTGAACAAAGTCCACGAGACCCCGTCAGATGGCTCGAATCTGTCAACAAGATGAAAATATGTGCACATCCCCATATTCTCTGCATTACCATAACAGAGTGGTTTCTGCTTCTTACTCGTGTTTCTCTACGGCAGGTTTGAAGAAGAACTCTCCACTGGGTGAGTATACGGCGCCCATGGGAACGTGCAGGACACCGCCACGCGGCGACGCCTGGCCGCAAAACTCCAGGTTGGTGTCTTGCATAAAGTACACCTCCATACCCACCGCCATATGATTCACAATCTACATACGTACGTAATAACGCCTAACGCTCCATCGCAGGTTAGGCAGGCACGCGAGTATGTTATGTACACGTAGTACGTACGTACACACGCAACGGGTTCAGAGCTGACAATAGTACGTCAATCAAAATGAAGCAAGACAAAGAGTACGCGGAGATTTCTGCGTATGACTTCTTTCGAGAGGAATGCACCACATTTCCATAAAATTCATCGCTATTTCAGTAGGCGATAAGCTTTCGATGAGTTTGGAAATCTCCGCATTCTCTAGAAGGATCGACTAAATACTATGTATATAACGGCGTGCGTGATCACCTTCACAGGCGAGCAGAGAGTGATCAGATGTCTGCCGTACTCCGTCAGCACTTCTGCCACCAGTTGCCACTGCGTGTCCAAGTGCGAATGACAGGGCAGGCCGAACAGGCGACGCTCCGCCCTGGACACGCGTACGCTCCTCATGGTGGGCAGGCCGGCGGTGGCCAGATTTCGAAAGCGGACGCAGATGGTGTCGGGCGTCTCGGCGCTGTTCAGTCGCTGGAGGGCGGCGGAGGCGACGGAGCGACGCGGAGTCGGAGCCAGCATCAGCGAATCGCCCTCACTCTGCGCGGAACCGGAGCCGGAGCGAACCGGCTGCAGCTCCGTCGACTCCCCGTGCTTCAGCTCCTCCACCTTCATACGACTCGCCAGCTACAACACACAGTGCAGTACACAGGCATGCGCCTCCATCCAAGCAATAGGCAGGCACCCTGCATCGTCTCGAAAGACGACACCAAGAAGTGCGGTGGATGACGGGCATGCTTACAGTGAGCGTGTCCGAGTCGAGTATTTCCAGCGGCATTCCCGTTTCGTTCATCACCACAAAATCAGCCTGACCTGGCACCAAACTGGAGGCGGCAGTCAACTCCTTACCCTTTGCCGCTTGTCGAAAAGCCTGTACACGCACGCGAAAAGCATTTTAATAACAATAACGTACCCATCTTCCACAACTTAACCGCACCGAAAGAAACGAATACAAACGAAAAGAAACATATGTCCTCTCGTACATCTCCGAGCTTGGTGAGTACGGAGATGCAGCTTTTGGTGAGCGTAAGCTCCAAGGAATAGGGCGCTTCCAGCCTGATCTCCATCTTGGGCGGACAGTAGTTGATTTCTGACGCGTCCGCGGCGTCTTCTACTTCGCTGTTCTGCCGCACCTGACACCATACACACAACTCGTACGTACACAACAAATTTTCTCTGCTACAGCTCAGTTGACCTTACTACCGCCGATATTTTCCTTATGTAGTATGTGGAGGAAGAGGAGCAACCCGGGCTGGAAAGAAAAGGTCAGTACTCACGTTGACGGCCAGCTCCCAAGGCTGGTGCATGCCTTGGACTTCCGCCGGCTCCAGTAGCGGCTCCCAGACGGAGTAGAGTTCGTTGAAATAGGACATCTGCAGCGTGAGCATGGCGCTGGCTGTCAGTTGGGCGCTCCAGTTCCTCACTTCAGCCTGCATGGACGACTCCAAGAGAATCAGCGGCACAGTCTTCTGCTTCGTCACCAGACCAGACTCCAACCGCACTTGCAGCGACTCCAACGTGAAAAACAGCTGCAAACACGCAAGCAACGCATTCACAACAGCGTAAAGCAAGAGCCGTGCACATTTGAAAGCTGCCTACTAATAAAGCTTTATGAGTACGTATATGCCTAGTGTGTTACTGTAATAGCAGTGTGCAAAAATGTACCTGTTGCGGTTTCAAAGCCACTGCCGGTTCTTCGATATCAAAGCTTATAGATTCAACTGCTTCGCTTGCTGGCAACACTGAAAAGGCGATCAAAGCAGTTTAGATCACACCTCAACACCAAGAATACAAAATACGTAGTTCCACCAACTACATATGTATGTACGATACCTTCGCTAAAGAACCAGAAATCGTTGCCGCGCAGGTTGCGAGTGTCCCAGATGTTTGGTATAGCTTTGAGTTTCACGGACTTCATCGAGCGTCTCGACGTCAGCGCCTGTACACATCCCGTCAAATTACATATACGTAGGTACCACAACAACAGAGGGAGCCCGTAGACATCAAAGAGTCTGGACGTACGTACTTCAGGCGAGGCGCTCATGTTGCTGGCGACAGCGCTCATCAGACGAATGATGGCTGGCGACACCTTGAGCACCACTGGCGACAGGCGAATGTCCGCGCGCTGTCCAGTATCCGGCATCGTCTTGCTTACCAATGTCACGGAACACGGCTTGAGAACCTGCACATACAGACAGATCACTCAACAAATGCAATACAAAGTGCATAGTTTACGCCGCAAACACCACACTGTACGTCCGTAAATCCGTACGTCGAAACGTCCGTAAATCCGATGTATCTAGAGTACGTTACGGATTTACGGAAGTATGGTGAACGCGGCATTAGAGTGGGCTACGTGTGAACGAAGTGAACCGCCACATTTAGAGTTCAAATGGTGCGTGCCCCCCAAACAAAGGATGAAGCTCCCTCCTTCCATGTTGCCTCTGCACCTGTGTCTTTTTCTCGTCTCTCTTTCGCTCTGCGTAGTAGGTGCAGAAGAGGCGGAGGTCTGTGAGAGAGGCGTCCACAGTCTCCTCTCCGTCCGGCGTGCGCGCCAGTGTGGCGTCCGCCCGAAAGCGCAGGAAGAGGGCGGCGGTGGTGTCCGGCTGCGTCGCGTCCTCCACCACCGCCAACACCGGATCCTCCAACTGCACCCGCACCCGAAACCGACCCTTCCTCCCCTCCGCCAATAACTCTTCCAGCTCCATCTCACCTGGGAAGACATGATCAGCACGCAAAGTTTGTTCTTTACAGTGAGAAGATTCAGGCATGCAGCCGTAGCTATAGTGAAGAGTGACACAGTACGTAGGAAAACGCAGGGGCAAATCAAGCCATCTCCAATCTATCTCCTGCTAGAAAGGCCCAAAACACGTCAAATAATCATACTAAAAAAAGAAAGAAAGTTTGCTTGCTTGCTTGCTTGCTCCTTTGAACGAGTTGCCCCTGCTAAACGAAGATAGCTGGAATGACCCGAATTTCCCCCTCACTATCCTGCGCAATGTAAATCATACGGCCAGTCAGCTTACCCACAGCCGCAGACGTCTTTCTTCTCCTCAGATTCTCCGGAATTTTCGTCGGCTCTTTCGCTGCGGGACTCTTGAACCCCGAGTCCTCTTCCACCGGCGTCGTCGGCTTTTTCGGCGTGAAAAACTGCGCCAGTTGACCAATAAATTCCGGTGAGAAACAGAGGAAGAAAGGACGAAGAAAGATATCCACTAAAAGCACCCATGTACCTTCCAACAAAACTCCACCCTAACATGGCTACTAAACGCAATATTGCATACCGTATTGCATAACCCCATGAGGCAATATAAATATCAGGAGCTCTGACATGGGGCTATGCATTAGGAGGGGCTACGCCGACAAAATTTCGGCTTGTCCGAGCGGTCCACCGCCTAGCGCGCCACCGCCTAGCCTATCCGCCTATCCACGGTGGTAATATAATATGCTTTGGGTGGTTCTATGCTAATACCAGTTTCATCCTCTGTCACTCCATCCTTCTGATAGTTGGCGTCGATGAGATGTTTCTCTGACGCTCCCACCTGCTTGTCCATCAATCTCGTGATACCAACAGAGCCTTCTCTGGCGTCATCCAGTATCAGTTCGTGCAGATAAGCGCGCGCTCGCATCCCGCCACCCTCCAACGCCATCTCGGTTGTGGCCGCCAAACCGCCGATGCGCAAACCGCAGAGCGCCTGCTCTTTCACCCGCGGAACTACGCCAGCCGACACCTGAAAAATATTCATCAACATGCTAGAAGACAGGAGCAAAGTAAGTATTTAGGTAAGTACGTAGCTATATACATACGCAGGCAGAGGCTGAGCAACTACGGACAGAGAAACCAATAATAACTCGGTGGTCATAAAGTAAGAAAGACTGAAAAGGTAGACTGACCATGAAACATAAACGCGTGGTTCGCCTCGTCCCTTAGCTCAGCCAGTGCATACAAAGCATACGTAAGGGTACGCTCTCTGCGCAAAACCTACCGTAATCGGGGCATTGCATACCAAATCAGAAGAGCCAAAGAATAGGTAGGCTTCCACTCCTTGTATGCTGACGTTCATCTCGAACTTGAGCGCGTCTTTCTTCGCTTTCTTCTTCGCCGCCGGCTCTACCTCCGCCTTCGCCTTCTTCTGCTTCACGGCCGGAGATTCCATGCCTCCTCCTCCTCCTACCGACATCGACATCTGTTTACTGTTTATCTGTATCTGTTTATCTGTATCTGTTTATCTGTTTACTCGACATCTGTCGAAAAGCGGCGGCGCGTCGCTCTTTCGCCGCCTCCTCCTCAGTCGTCGTCTTCTTCCTGCGAGGCCGAGGCGGCGTTCCCTCGCCCAGATTCGTCTCCAGTATCCCCATCAACATCGCGTAATCCTCCTCTGTCAGACTCAAGCCCCCCCCCCCACCCAGCCCACCACAACACCCCACCAACCAAAACCAACAAAAAACCCCACCCACCAACAAAAACAAAAAAAAAAAACCACAAACAAACAAAAAAACAAAAAAAAACAAACACAAAAAACACCAACACACAACAAAACCAAACAAACCAACCCTCTGAATAAAAACGTACGGTGAGAAACAAAGCAGCATGAATATACGTAATGCGAGAGTAATTCAAATGAATGATGCGCAGCATGAATAATAAATGATGCGGATTTCCGGCCAACGCAGGGGATGTGAAAATTGTACCGCCCCAATTGATCTCAAGTTGAGTAGTAGGCAGGCTTCGCCCTGTCGTCTATGTGCGATAATTGTAGTTTTTAGATTGGCTTACATACACCAAAACAAAGGTAAGGTAAGGAAGATAGTCCAAATCACCCAACCCAAGGGCCCAAATTACCCCGCACTATCCCATACTTCCCCGGATGTTTTGGTTCATAGCAAGCGCAGAAGGAAAGACAGTTCACCTTGATCCAGGGCAGTCGACCTTTGATGGATATCTGCGGCTCTTCCGTATACCAGTCGAAGCAGTGATTCCTGTATATGGACATCGGAAACGTCACTGGGTCCAACAGGCGACACTCCGACTTCACGGCGGAGCCAGAGCTCAAAATCGCTCTGAAATCATCATGCGCATCGTCAAAACGAGGTTTATAATAACACATGAGTATCACGTGCCTATCACATAAGATGTTACCGCGCCATCTTCACATCCTTCAGCTGAACTTGCAGGGTTTCCAGTACAGCCAATTTGCCGTCAACTTTCTTCGCCGTAAACACATTGACCGCGGTAAGACGACCTATATAAAAAATAAGTTGAGTATGCAAGTGTTATGTGTGTGGGTGTGGGTGTCGGATACCCAGGTCCACGAGTAGGACGTCAAGAGAGTGTGAGCTGAGGGGGAGGACGAGATGGGGCGCCTGCAGATCCAGGTCGAGGCGAATACGCGGCTCCTGCTCCGCCACAGTCTGCGCCGCCGTCTTCGCCCCACTCGCCACTGCACCGCCCGCAGACGCCGCCGCCGTCTCCGCCGCATCTTGAAACGGCTGCACCCAATGCTACAACGCACGCACACAAATACAGTACATGACCCTCGTATACAATCGCCTGAACAGTGACAGATGGCATTGGCTTGGCCAACGAAGTGGATTGGATACACTGCTGGATGACATTACCAAGGAGCTACAAGCAGAGCTCTCTGCTAGTGCTAGTACTATTTACAATATGCAAATAACAGCCAGTGCTTGGTCGCGAGGCGACCCCTCTGAATTAACCTTGATTTTCAGTGCAACTTTTGATCGGTAGTCAACGCAAAAGTCGGCGCGGTCGTCTTTCTTGCTCGTTTGTTTCTTTCCGCGCCCACCTTCGCGTCGACTACCGATCAAAAGTTGCACTGAAATAAAGGTTAGTTCAGAGGGATCGCCTCGCAACTAAGCACTGGCTCTTATTACATATGGTAAATAGTCTGGCCAGTAAGAGTTCGCTATGGCATTCAAGGCGCGTTGCGTAAAATAGATTCACAAATGCGAATTTCTGTCCATGCTTCGTGTACGCCTATTTTAGCAGAATGTAGAGTTCCAGGCCCAAGGTACCGGCGAGGAGGCTCTACGGGTCTGAAACACAGGTCAAGTAGGCGACTGACGGATCTTGGTAGAGCCTGACAGTCCCACAGCAACGTGCTGATGGGTCACACAACGGTGGCCTGATCAGTGAAGAGGAGGCGGCGATGAGTTCACGACTGGACTCTGGACATGGGCAACTCTGCAGGTGTTGTGTAGCAGCCTCCAACTAGAGATGGGCCGAGACTCTCGGTCTCGGTCTCGGAAATCTCGGTCATTTTTGCCGATCTCGGTCTCGACTTTAGAATTTTCAAATTCTCGGCCTCGGTCTCGCAACTTTTAGGGCCTATTTTAGGCGAGACCGAGACTAGATTGAAATCGTGCTTTCACAAGCAATTTTCATGCATTTCTGCTGAGATTTTAGCTGCCTATCATGAAAAAATTTTCCCTGCGGGGCGATTTTAGCCATGTAAAGTAGAAAATAGAAGTGAAGCACCTATTCGCCACTGTTTTCGCCATCAAAATTTTCATAGAAAACGACCATCAGAAAAAAATACAAACGAAATTCCACAAGTTTTTATACCAATACTTAGTCTCGGTCTCGGTCTCGACAAAATTCCCTAATCTCGGTCTCGATCTCGGAAAAAATTCTAAGTCTCGGTCTCGGTCTCGTTTTCAGCAACAATCCAGTCTCGGCCCATCTCTACTGACAACCAGCAGAAACAGCTGGAGTGGAAAAGAACGCGCTGTACAGCACAGAGTCCCAAGAGCAGAGAATGCAGCAGAACAGCCGGGCGCAGCTAAAAGGTTTATCTCCTTTCTTCATACATAATAAACGATAGTATAGTATGAACAAGTAAGACAACCGCAGGTAAAAACAAGGGTTATGTAATTACATAAAGTAGGCAGATGGTAGTCAGTAGAGCAGGGTTGGGGCAGCGATGATGGCACCCCTGGCAGAGCTGCAGCAGGGGCCTGCTGGTAGACTGAAAGCAGGAGACATGGCCTTACCGCAGGGTATAGCTTGGGGCTGGCACTCTGAGCACAAGTACTCAGCGCCACTCCCCTGGCTAATCCTGGCACAAAGCCAACTAAAAGGACTCCTGGCAGATCTTGAAGGCCAGCAGGAGCGCAGGTAAGACGAGTAGACGCTGGCAGAAAGTCGGAGTAGACTGAGGATATTGGTCCTGCACTCTCCTTTTATATGGTACATAAAGGGCAGCTGGGGAGAGCTCAATTCTTTGCCCACGACCTCAATTTGATCGGCGGCATCTTTTGTAGATACGTAGGCAGCTGCATTTGCATAGTCCTGTCGTCTCCATGCAGGCGCATCAGCTCAGCGCGCAGCCCAGACGAGTGAGAGGTGCAGCCCGGACGAACGAGAGGCGAGGCTGCTGAGATGAAAGGGCCGCTCAGATGTACATACGTACAAGCGAGAGGCGCGGCTGAGATGAAAGGACTACCCAGCCGCGAAGCGAGAGCTCATTAAAAGGCAGTAGGTCTGAAGTCTGCTTCTTTACAGAAGTATGTACATGCAAACTGCACAGTACGACTTAGTACCATGGCGAACTCTCTCTGGCCAGACTATAACCGTCTCCGGAAGGACTAATTTTAGTCCACAAGTCTTGTGTGGCCAACAAAGAGCGGATGCATGCCACTTTCATCAAAAGAAAGTTTCCTGAAAACTGGAATGTGCGGGGCTGCATCCATGCGGCTCAGAATTTGAGCAGGGTATTTCGTTAAGTTTACGTTGCTAACTGCCGCCCGCGAAATATTTTACGAACTTTGGGGCCCCATAACATTGCAGCTATAATGCACTGTGGCTCACTTGTAATCGACAGAGCCAAGCGTTGAGAAAGACGAAGCGGAGGGTGGCCGTGCGGAACACCAGACTCATATCCACGTCGTCCGTCGTCATCCGCGCCTTCTCCTTCGGCGAGCGTATGAACTGGACAAAGTCCGCCTGAAGCATCATCTTCTCAGGTTCATCCGCGGCTGCCCCCTCCTGCAGCACGGACAGAATCTGCGGATGCTGCAGACCCCGCGTCGGATCGCGAATTTCCACAGAGTGAAGGCGCACTCCGACCTCCGTTCGCTTCGCTTTCAGCTGCAGTTCAGTCTGCTCACAAACAGCCACACCACCACAACTACTACTACTTCACGCCTGGCTGCATCACCATCATCGCTATTTTGTACTGTCAAATGGCAATAATAGAGTGAGCCTTCAAGGCAACCGGCAACGTATGAAATGCACATTGCTTAGCTAGTGCCCGTCTTTCGAAAGAGCTCACACTTATACTCTGCCTCAATCCATGCATCATTCATAAATCAGCAACATCGTGTGCATGTTGCATGCACATGTGTAAGTTACCTTGAGCCCTTTGACTCGAACGCTACTGAGTACGGCGTCGGCCGTGCCGACAACCACGAGAAAGGAGCGCACAGTGGCCTCCAGGCGAAACTTCACCACGCGCTCATCCTCCGCATCCGGTGCCGCCGTCTGCAATTTACGCGCTCTCGCCACCTGAGCAGACAGCTGACCTGAAATATACATACAAAACACGCACATTATTCCTCTACAAACCAATCCCAGCAAATCTACTTGCTACCAAGAATTCATACATAACAGGTAAAATCGACCTGAGGTAGTCGAGAAGGAAAATTTGCCAGCTGTGCTGGGGAATCGAACCCTCGAACCCTTGGTCCTATTCAGCAATGTTGAACTGGATGACTACAGTTCATCGTGAACATCACCTGGGTTGCGTGCACGAGTCATAGCACACTGACACATGATGCACTTCATAGTTCAACAGTCTTGAAAGCGGGCCCGCCCATAGGGTTGATAAAACTTATGGATTCTTATCATTACTGGACAGATGACGTCTATTTTCCTATACTCCATGTATCGTACTACTGCATACATGCATACTATGCAGTGAGGCGAGAGAGGGCGTCCTTCGTAAATTGGTCGGCGAGACGACGGACTGCGCCGAGGAGACTTTCTCCACTTCCTTCACGAACTCCGTGCCGAACGCCTGCAGATCCATGAGGGCAGAGCGATGCAAGTTCAGTGTGAGCGCCTCCATGCGCACTCGCACCCGCTGCTCCGTATACTTGAACTCGCTCGCAAACAACGGACTCTTCTTGTTCGCCTAACATCGCAACAGCATTGGAGAAAGAACATCGCATACACAGCATGAAGAACGTAATTTGTAGGTCTAATAAAGTACAGTATATGTTGCTGAAATCAGATAGCAGAGCTTTGCTCACTAAATGATGATGAGAGGTTGCGAATGTACAATACACGCGAACCTACCTGTACATACATCACTTCCATCAGTCGAACATCCTTGCTCAGCTTTCGCGGATTTTCAATAAGCAACAGCGTTCCAATACCGCCGCCCGGCATACCTGCAAACATAACGCAGCAATAATGTAAAGGAATGTACACGTAGTACGTAGGTACATTCTCATCAGTACGCATAATAGCTGGCTGAAGTACATTTGCATCCAACGCGGGCTTCTCACTTACGTTTGTGTTCCAGATGTTCCATTTCCATATTGCCCAAATAGGCTTTCACCATGAGATCAGAAGGACGCATCCACAACTCCGCACCTACATTGTCCACGCGCAACGCCAGATAAGGCGTCTCCGTGTTATCGCCTCGCACTCGCGATATCTTCAGCGTAATCTACAAGACAGAACACCGCATACCATCCGTATCTAACTCATAAAAAGCTTGGCGGAAACAGTTAAAATGGACTGAAGATTGCAGAAGGAAAGATAAACAACTCATATACATGACTGAGATGCAGGAGCATTTCCAACTCCACTTGTTCAGCGGACATCTTCTCTTCTCGAGCGTCTACAAATTCCTCCCCCTCCAGCGCCTCTTTGAACTCCGCAATGGACACCGACGTCTCCAGAATTTGACGCATCTTCGCCCGACCCCGCACATCCGTCGTATCCAGCTGAAGTGACACACCAAACTCACGGTACTCTCTCCCTCCAAGTGTCGTGTTTACTGATAGCTCACATCAGGCAGACGACTAGGTCGCCCTGCGTCCGCTTCGTCCTCTGACGCGAAGGATGGAAAGGGAATGCTCTGCACCAACTTGGCTAAGCGAATAAGGCGCTCATCGGACAGTTGGAATACGACGTCCGGCAATTCCCCAATCACTCGTAACCTTCACAAACAGAACAAAGGTAAACCATCTCATCATCATTATCACACTATGCTATGCACATACAGTTCATGATATACATATTGCGCGAGTGCGCGTTTCGTACGTATTTACTTGGGGACTTTCTGATGATCGATGCTGGCTTTTTCTACCAGCAGTTCCATCGTTGTCGGTGCCAACAGATGCAATGGTGAAGCAGCTGACTGCTGACGAGCCACTTGCCATTTCTCCTCTACAACAGCACAGTCATCAACAACCCTATGCATTTCCATACTGTACGATATATGGCAAAACCACTTTTTCTCAATCAAGCCTGATCCTTTTGAGGCCAATACAGCTGGGTGGGGGTGTGTTTCTCTGCAGAGCAGAAAGGCTGTGAAGGCGGTCGCAAAAATTTCCTATTGTTCGGTTTTGCCTCGGTGTGAGGAATCTCGCTGCTCTCTCGTCTCAGCCAAATAATTACCTGGGCCGGAAAAAAGAATCTTCATATTCTTCAACTCAATCTTGAAGCGATCATAGGCTTTTGCCCAGAGCTTGTCGATCCTCTCTTGCTACAAAAAAACTTGTCTGCCATACTACAGCATTCGAAAACACAAGTAAACAGTTCGTCATTACGAGCACTTGCCTCTTTAGCGGGTGGCAAGGAACTGAATTCTTCGTCTCTGAAACTGCTGGAAAAGGAAGCTGTAGTTGAGGAACCTTTCTCCGTGCTAACCACAGAGAATGTACCTGAATCTACTAGCAGCAGACTAGAATTCCTAAAAAACATAGCGCGTGCACGAATAGTTGTTCAAAGAAGTCGTAGCCACCCACAGGCTTACTTGGTGAAGATTCCCGTCTCTGGAACCATAAGTAAGAGTGGCTGGACCACCATATCCACGACAATGGTGGCCTTCTGTTCCAAGGCATGAGTCAGACCGGTTACGGAGAACGCTTTCACTTCTTCGTACTTAGCCATAGCAGCCGCCGACAACCTAAACACAGTAGGTTAAAATGCCGTATAATGAGACCGACCTAAAGTGAAGGTCATCTTCGGAAATACAAGGCAGGCAGGCGAAATAACTGACTGACTGACTGTTTCAAGCGAACGGATTCCGGCGGGGTGAAGATCTGCACGGCTCTGTTGACAGTTGGCGCGTGATAGACGAAAGTGAGAGGCTGAAGCCGCAGCGTGAGCGAGTGGTCGTAGGCCTTACTCAGCGGACTCTTGTCGTAGGCCAGACTCAGGAAGACGGAACCGCGCTGAGCCGTCGCCATCTGCACCAGAGTCGCCGGCGGCCCGCCCTTCGTCCCTCGCAAGCCTTCCACACCCAGCGAAGAGATCGTCGCCTTCACCCTTCAAACCCCATCAATAGCGCGCTACACACGTGGTGAGTAAACTCACGGGGAATTCCCTATAAGTATGCGATGAAACAAATATTGAGGCCGGGAATTGACACTGTGATTTGAAACCCCACCTTGCTGCGGAAATTACATTATGACAACAAGTGACAATGCTCTAGACGAAAAATTAAACTCGAAGTTCAAAATTCACCGTGAATTTACCGTGAGTTTACTCACCACGTGTGTAGCCCACTAATGTCCATGTGTGCATAACAAACAGAACCTATAAGCTTCAAGTTCCTACTGTGCGGAAGAAACTCACTTGATTCCTTTTGCGTGCGTACGCAAATCCACGTCGCAACTCAGCGAATCCAAGCGAAATACGCCTACATCCACCTTCCTCCTGCAATACAATCACGGCCGGAAATTGTGTGCTGGCGCGCAGCGTTCAGGCTGACATGGATCTATTCTGCTGTACAGTAACTGCGTGCGCCTGTACGACCAACGTACGTAGTACATATGCCCACACACAGGCATACTGTATGCCTGTGGGCAATACTTTTGCGACAACTCGTCCTGCAACTGGAGAGCAAGCGTCTGCATCTTGAAAGACATGCTGATATCCACGAACTGCAAAAGCACCAACAACACCACCCTATAACTTCCACCCATATTAAGAATTGCCATCATCTTTGGACAGGGTACAAACCTGGAGCAAGAAAGCTACTCACAACTGACCTTTGCAGGATACTGGCTGGGCGGCTGGCCCTCCACGTAATCCAGGGCGGCGTAGAGCTTCTTCTTCTCCGCCTCTGTCATCTCCTTGGCCAGTTGACCACGCACAGACTCCTTTCTCGAAGCAGAGTCACCCGAAAACCAGCTGGACGCCCAACCCAACCAGCCGACCTGCTCCTCAACACGCTTCAGGCCTCTCCGCTCCACCTACACATACATAAAATACACCTACAGTACCAGTCACGGAACTTTGATACATATTGTACGCAGAAACTGCAAACAGTGCATTATTTTACATGTACAACTCAGCATCAGCAGTTGTTTGGGTGTATGAAGTTCCCTGACTGGTACTGTACATCTACTTTGTAAACGCGACAGAGTTGCTTTCGAATATGATGCGACAGTTTTAAATTGGTGCGATATACCGTGCAGCAATAGACCGTACACCGTACATATACGTAGTCTACGTTCGTTCAGCATAGCATAGCACAGCATGCCCCCCAATGTGTACACAAGTGAACGTGCAGCAATTCCCTTCTTAGTATACAAATCTTTATGTCACCTCTGAGTCAGCCAACTGCCTGGCGATATTCAAGTTAAACACGTCCAACTGCTTCTCCCCTTCCTAAATATAGCAACAGCCATAGCAGCAGTATCACAATATTGCAGAGAAGCTAAACCTGTACGCAGAAAGACACTACAATTGCTACAATGTATGAAGATGCGTACTTGAATCGTGCTTAGGGTGCTTTTGGACGGCTGTTTGTTGGTGAGCTGTTCCATCCAGGCAGTCTTGTATCTCGTCACCAGCTTCTTGTGTGCTTTCATGCGTTCCCACGACCAGTTGCGCATACGCCGTCGTACTTGCTCTTCTAGCACACAGCGATACGCAAATCTCCACCTGCAATACCACGTACATCCTTGCCACATTCATCTAGCACTCAGACACCGAACTTATCAAGGTAGGTACTCACGTTTAGTGCACATCCTACATGGTCAACTCTGTATTACTTCAGCAAGTATCATACCATATCTTCGCGTGTCCCTTGTAAATGTTCAGGTCCGGCCGATGCTTTCGATATTTTGCGGCCACAGTAAAGCGCTCCAACGATTCCAAAAGTTCTAGTAACTCTTGATACTGCAATAAACGTCGTAAAGGAAGATACCTACCTATTTTCACTTCACCGTCTCTTCAAATGGCCCCTGAAACTACATGACGCACGTATCGCCTGCGCATATATGTACGTGCGTACATACCACACCTGCATTTTCCCCAGATTCAGTGCCAGCTGATCAACAACAACGGACAAGAGCACCTTCGGAATTGAGAAATCACTGCCATCTATCTCCGGCCTCATATTCAAGCGCAAACGAGTGGATATAGAGATAGGTTTGAGCACTGAAAATTGTACCCATACACAACAATCAGATGCTACCTTTTAGCATGCGCAGCACAATCACGACTCTTATCGCTCACGAAAATTGTGCTCCGGTGTTCGTTCCTTTGAGCAAATGCCATTGGCGAGCACTCTCTGCAAGCAACAACACAGCAATCACCCTAGTTCGTCCAGCGAGAGCTGTCTTTAGGCCTTTGCTCTTGTCGCGAAAAAGCCCCGAAGACAACTCTCGCATGACGGACCGTTACAAACTTGAAATCAATGGTAAGAGGAGTCACGTGAGAAGCGGCATAAACTCTCCTCTGCATTGCACTAACTACCTTGATCTCCTCCGCTTTCTTCCCTCCTGCCAGCTCTTCCTGATCCGAGTTCCAGTAGGCAGCGAAAGAGTCCAGAGAAACCAGCTAAACGCGTAAGAAACTTTCTTGTTCAGTACGTTATGAGCTGCAGAGCAGGAAGCCATACACATGCAGATCCATTAGCTGCCCATCGGCTACTAGGTTGCGGGATTCCCCGAAGTCGTGTCACGTGAAATAGTAATACTATGGGGGTTATACATTGGGGAGGATAAACTTGGGGGATATACACCCAAAAGTACGGTATTCGAAACACCGGCAACCCAGTAACTAATGGACTACAGCTCTTGCCTTGTAGCACAATATTCCTTTGTCCGCCTTGCCGACAGTCCAGTTGTCATCGGTTGTCTACATATTATACACACCACACATGACACCCAATACGCACGCAAATCATTCCCTTATGATTGGATACAATACTATCTCTATTCATAGTCGGTCCAATGAGAATTTCCGAAGTCGTGAAAATTGTCCGCGCACTTCAAGCAAATAGTCTGTCGCGACTTCAAAAATCTTCGCTTCTCTGTGTGTGGATCGAGAACAAGCGTTGCAGAGAATACCTGAAAGCTGAGATGATGAAGAGTGACGCCTAGGGCGAAAGGGCGCTGTCGGTTCGTATACTGATCTTCGTATCGAATGTGGATGTTTCGCACAGTGACTTGTAGATTCTTGATCACTTGGGCTACCAACTTCTCCATAAAACCATCTCCTCCCTCCTCCGATCCCTTGGTCTTCTCTAGAAGAAAAACCCAAGCCCATTGTGCTTTGCGAAGCACGCATCAGAGTAAGCGCAATAATCCTAGTCAACAGTGCGCCACAACCTTCACCGTGAGTTTACTCGCAGTGGGTTGCGAAGTAATGATAGCTCATCCCTAAAAGCCGGCAAGTTTGCTCTATTCAGCTCATGCTCACCCCATTCTATCTCCAATTGGGATCGCAAAAAAACCGTGAAATGATTTTTGCACTTTCTTCTGTCTGAACGTTGCGTAGTTTCCCTGATTCGTCCCCTCCCCCTGCTAGCAAAGATAAGTGAGGGCGTGAGGTTAACCAAGTTTGGCTCATGCCGCGTTCACAAGACGTCCGTACGTCCGATGTGCTATCAGAGGCTGCATGGACGTCTTGTGAACGCGGCATCACCCTAGCCCAAGATTCATCCTGCACTTTTCTTACTTCTTCTCGTGGTTCTGTCTTCCTCCAATGCTTGCAACTCCTTCATCTTTGCGTCCTGAGCACTCTTCTCTTCCTTCTCCGCATTGTAAGTCACACCTACAAAACAATAAAAAACCGGCTCAGACAGACGAAAAGAGCAAAGCCGCCTCCATAATCTAAAAATGTCCAGTTGCCCGCGTGACCAGGAGACTGGCTATGGCCGTGGTCTGGGTAGCCGCAAGGCGGGGGGGGGGGGGGGGCGGGATGCCATCGTAGGCGGCCACTGGAGACTATGGAGGGAGTTAAGAGGTACCTTGATTAGGGACTAGGATAACGTAAAGGCCCTCAACGACTCCAATCACCGGATCCGTGTAGATATTCTTCCAGGGAATCTGCAGGGTCAAGCATGACAAATAGCCATACTTCAGGCGAAAAGGCAAATCTAGCTGATCCTAAACAAGATGAGCGACTTATGCGTTTGCATCGATATCGTACAATATACGATATACTGGTCAAAGAATGTTGAAAGCAGCACGTACCATCGTAATCTAGTCTTGTGCATTACCGTACATATGCTGCACGTACGTAAATCTAGCCCAGCATCGCATGCACATGCTGCATATCTATCTACATTTTAGCAAACCATGCATACGTACGTACTGTACGTGTACATAAACCTGTGTAGGTTACCAAGGCTGATTGTTTCAAGGCCAGATTTGTCAGCTTCACGTCTCCTGAAAAAGCAAACCCGTATTCAAATGCACAGTGCAACTGTTGTTCCACATACACGTACACAGTAACATACCTCCCCATATCCCGAGCTTCAGTTTTGAAGGATCTACGTTTTCAACATAGTCCCCAAGAATCTTGTTCAATAGATTGCTCAAAACAGACTCGAATACCATCTCGACAGGAGAAATGAATTCTGGAAATAAATATTCGTTTCACGTTTACAATGTTTTACCAAAAATATGCAATCCCTCCGGCTGCAAAGAGATACAAGAAATAAAATATAAAATATTTTTACCTCGTGTTCGTGTTTGTGTTTGTTTGTCGCCGTGTCGTCTCGTCGTCCTCCTCGTCTCGTTGTTTACGGTAAGGTCAAAGCTGTAAACAAATTTGCATAAAAGCTAAAAGTTGTTTTTATAGAAAGTGCAGAAAATTTTTGGCAAAATGCCAATCCGCGAACGGCTGAGAAGCCACCTTGGACCCAACCAAATGATCTGCAGTAACTTGTGTTCCATTAAGCCTGGTCCCGAAGCGAACGAAGATAAGGTCGCGAACGCGCGCGTCGTCGTTTTCGTTTTTACTACGTACGTAACGTACAGTATCTTCGTTCGCGTCGGGACCACGCTTAATGGAACACAAGTTACTGCAGATCATTTGGTTGGGTCCAAGGTGGAGTAAGAAAGGAAAAACGAAACGAATAAAAAGCTTCCCGCGTCTGGTCCTGGTGTTCGAATCGAATCCGGTTGACTGAAGAAATAGCTGTCGCTGTTCCAGCTTCTTCAAGCGAGCCCGAATCAAGGAAAGGCTTCCTTGGAAGCGAGGGACGAAAAGGGAAATCTGGACGTTGCTATTGCTGGACCCCGTGTGAGTTGCATATGCCAATCGAAGCGACGGAGATGCGAGGAGACGCGGTAGCTAGTCAGGAGCAGGATTTCGCGGGCGCTTCCGCTGCGCCGAGTCCACCCAAGGCGAAGAAAGCCCGGCGCACGCTGCTTGTCGGTGCCGGAGGACTGGGGGGAGGAAGCAGAGATAACCTACTGCAAGCGGACCTGGGCGAAATGGACGAGGAGGCGGAACGCAGAGCCGCCACCCTTGAGCACAGGAAACAGATGGCCGCTTCTAAGAATCCTCTTCTGCCCTCTTCTGAAGGAGGAGGAGGAGGTGGCGTTGCTGCTCGAGGAGGAGAAACGAGAGCAACGGCCGCCCGTCTCTCTACGTCGCGCGATCGCAGCTTCACCAACGAGGAAATCGTCAAAACCTACGAAACATGCATGAAACTCAGTCAGGATGGGGTATGTATAAGCATATGGATGAGTTTGGTTGACTGTGATAAGCTTTTGTTAGAATATGGCCGCGTTCAGATTAACTGCGTATAGTCACCGGGACGATCAAGACCGTGCTTGACAATTTTCGCGCTCCCGTAGCAATCTTAGTAAATCTGGCATTTCTATACAAGAATAGCAAGAGTGTTTGAAAAAGGGTCGAAAAGCCGGTTGCTATTCTTGTATAGAGATGCCAGATTTACTAAAATGCCACGGGAGCGGCAAAATTGTCAAGCACGGTCTTGATCGTCCCACTGACTATACATCCGGCGCATGTACAGTACAGGTGTCGTGTGTATGTAGTATGGGCATACTTTTCTGAACGCGGCCTTATCCTTTTGCACAACTGTAGTGCATAATAATTGTCTGTCTCTCTCTTTTTCAGAAAATTACGCTGAAAAACTGCATGCAGTTGCATCTGATTGAGTGCCTGCCGGAGATAGCGAAGGCAGACGACGTTAAAATGGAAGACTTGAAGGCTATGAACTTCCAGGTGTGTACGTACCTGCAGCCCTATGCCGTGCGATACAACGTTGCCTTCACTCATAGTCTATGGACCAGAATTGTTTGGCCATGTTTATGGTGCCTTCTCTTTTTTCTCTTAGACCTACGGCTCGGCGATCGATGCTGGTGCGAAGATTTATGGTTGCAAGGTGGAGAGACTGTATCAAGATGTGTGCAAAACTATGGGATCTCTTGGCGGGCTGAAGAAGAGCAAAGGAACCGCCAGAGGTGCGGATAATATTTTTCCGCGCTAAGCGCATTCAAATTCGCTCTGTCTGTACTAGAAAAATAAAGTAGCTCAATATATTCATATTCATATACGACTACTACCTTCATTGTGATTCAGCTGATCAATTGGATGCTGACGAGGACGCAGACGATTTTGAGTTTGGTGACGCGGCGGAACAACGAAAAGCGTTGGCGGCGAAGAATAAGCGCCGTAGAAAGGTATTTACTGCTGCGGTCGTAGGAAATTATTCATTTCCCTTACCGCAATTCGATGTACGAAGCTATCGATGCTAATTGTTTTGTGCTGTTTCAGTGGACGGGGCGCACTGTGGAAACCAACGAGCGTAACTTGAATGTGGCAGCAACTGAAGTTGAGTACGAGGTGAGACAGAATGCGCGGCAGGCCTTCAACTTTGATCGATGCTGAGTGTTTGTGTGTATATGGTGTATGATGATTGTGCTGTTGTTGTGTTGTAGGACGACAGTCTCTTCCGCAAGGTCTGCTCGTATTTTGATGAGGGAGGACTGTCGGGCCTACTTCTGAATAACGTGTATTCGCCGGCGGACGGACTAGCGGTGAAACTGCACTCTCTCTCGGTTCCGGTTGTTCAGCCTGATCCAGTAGACTCGCAACAACCTGTCTTGGACATCTTCAAAGGTTAGCTTGCATATGCTTTATACACACGGCTCCTCCTTTCTTTTCCTGTTGCCATTTTGCAATCATGTGTGCGCCTTTCTGGCTATAGACTCCCCGTTCTGGATAGAGCCAGACGACGGACAGAAGCCGAACTGCTCTTCGCTCTGCCCCGCTCTGGACGATTTTGAATTCACGAAATGGACGGCTGAGGACAAGGTACTTACGAATCGTGAACGTCATTATGGATGCATGGCTTAGCATCGGTTTTGCTTAGCCTATTATGTATGGCATTATGGGACAGTAGGAAGGTCCGTAAGTAATATAGCTATCCTGCTAGATATCTAGTCCGTCTTTACACAACAGTGTTCTTCGTTCAATTTTAGATTTTTGTGCATGCACATGATACATCTGTGGTGACATGTCCAAGGTTATGAATTGCATTATGTGTATTGATTTGTTGTAGCTGCTGACAGCGGAGGAGATGCTCGTGAAGATGACTGGAGCGAGTCCGAGTCGACCGGGTCAATATCGAGCTCGAATCGGAGGGGAAGCTGAAGGAGAAGAAGAGCATCCTACTGTTAATGCGGACGAACCCATGGAAGAATATGAGTCGGAGGCGCCCGGATTCGAACCCATGGACGACGAGGACGATGTGCCTCTTAGCGTCCTGCGCCAACGGGCCGCCGGCGGAAGGTATGCCTAAAACGTACTACATGTGCAGCTGTGTTCCACGCCGTGCAAGCAGAGTAGGAAGGGAAATGCGGAGATTTCTGCGCTGTTTGCAGCAAAGCCGGGGACGCTCTCACTGCCAGTTTAGCGACAAAAGACCAAGATTACTCGTATTTCGATCAGTCTAAGATCGAAGCCTTTCAAGGACCATCTCACTGGAAGATCAGCGCTAGAAATGGTACCAACCCAATGATAAATTTGTGAATATGTACAGTATGTATACGTACGAAATTATAGTACATCCGATAGGAAGCGCTACATCTCATGTTTTATAAGGGCGTAGATACGCATACACTATGCACACTACACGGCGTTGTTTCAGCTGAACCTCCGACGGAGAAGAAGCCGCGCAAAGCTCGTCAACCGAAGAAGAAGGAGGAGACGCGCTTGGATTTCGCTGCGCTGCCGGATCTGAAGGCGCTGGTGGCAGAGCTGGAGGAGAATCCAGCCATTCCTCTGCCCGAACACAAACCGGACGCCTCGTCCATTCAGCAGACTACAGAGCAGCAGCTGAACTACGACAAGGGGAACTTCGATCAGTTGTCCTTGAAGCCGGTCAAAGTATGAGCAGGGAAGAAGTGCAAGGAATAGTTTGATAGCAACTTAGCAAGTTTCGCGCCTTCAAGATCAGATGGGTATTGCGGTATATTGTATGCACGCACGTCAACCCATCGAGATGTACGTACACCCTGATGGTTGAGTTTCTACTGGTCGAATGTATTATTATTGTTCTACGGCGCATGATTGAAGTCCGTACGTTGCAGATCAGCGATTTTCGTCGCGCTTCCTCTCTGCTGCGGCCGGTGGAAGGACGGGTTGGCGGCTACGACTACGACAACCCCAACGACTCCGCGTTCCTTCAGCAGAAGACGGCGGCGGGGGAAGCGATGGAGGAGGACGAGGAGGCGCCGGGCTTCGACATCGACGACACCCTCATGCCCTCCACGCTGCAACTGCCAGCCTCGTCGGATGCTGGAGCGGGAACGGAAGCAGAGGCCGGAACTTCTGCAGCTGGTAGTCAGGACCCGAGTGCTGTCACGCTGCTGGATAATCCCAATAAGGTGAGCGGACCACGGTACGGGCGTATGAATGGATATGTAAATATAATTTTCGCACCGTGTCCTGTGCATGTGTTGCTTACAGATACAAAAGATCAACATTCAGTACTCGAAGAAGCCGAAGAAGATCGACGTGCGACGCCTGAAGCGTGAGATGTGGAAGGTGTTGATAAAGAAGAAGGAGGATGCGGAGGAGAAAAAGGATGAACCTGCTGCTGTAAGAACAGTCCACGCTGCACTACTTATGTGCTTGCATGTGCAGTACAGTGTCTTCCATTGTCACGTACGCACATATCCACGATTTGAGTTACTATGGACATGGAGCGTGACCGCAAGGTCGCCTCGCTTTTTCATTCAGTTCGTCCCCAAATAGCCAGCCAACAGTCACGAGTTCATTCAGGCTGCTCCCATAACACAGGAAGGATAAAATTCGTTGTTCTCGATGTACTCGTCACTTTAAGTTTTGGCAGGACTGCAGAGGTTGGGGCTGAATTGAAATGAAGAAAAGGGGACTTTCCGGTCACGCTCCCTAATAACGCAAGTAGTGGATACCGTAGTAAAGGTGCAGTATCTGCGTTGTACGCTTCAGAGCGGTAGCAGTGGTAATACTCAGCCAGGCGCCTCTTCTGTGTCGAGTCAGCAGCAGGCAGATGTGGATGCACAGCAGCAGGTGATGGGTGAGCATCGCTTCGGTCAGCTGGTCTCCGAACTCCCACGTCACATCTCGCGCAACATGAGAGAGAATCTCTCCGTGCCCATCATGTTCGTCTGCTTCCTTCACATGTGCAACGAAAGGGTAAGCAGTAATTGCATCTATCGCGGAATTTGCTCTTTTTGTGGCGGTACCATTTTGCTATCCAGTCTACTACTACTACTATTACTGTGCTAATACGCAATATACAGTGTATGTATGTTCATTGCCGTGACTTGACTGTGTGTGTTGCTTGTGATTTGGCAGTAATTCTATCCCGCTCCTCCCACCCCCCCCCCACCACCAATAGACCCAACCCCCAAAGCAGACACCAGACCACCCCAACCACCATACCCCACACCCCCGCACCCCCAAAACACCACCACACCCAAAAAGCACCAAGAAGAAAAACAAAAGCGCAGACAACCACCACCCAACCAACACCACACACACGACCCCACAACACCCACCAAACCACCACACCACAACCACAAAAAAACCCAACCCCCACCCCACAAACCCAACCCCCCCCCCCCCCCCCCCCCCCCCCCCCCCCCCTGTTACAGACTCTGGATCTTGAAGGATCTGAGGAGCTGGATGATTTCGGCATTCGGCAGGGATGATGAATGAATACTCCTCTGCTGAGAACAATACAATCTGGGATCAAGATGATCTTCATATATTCGGCTGGGCAATTGCATGACTTACGCACTACTCTTAGGATACGCGGCACCGCATAGGGGCATAAATATAAATAATTCAAGTACAGTACTCGTTCGACTCCTACAGTTGATGGTTGGTCCTTTGTTGTTCTCGGTTTACCTCGGTTCTAGGAGCCTTGTGAAGTTGTTATATAGCAGACATGTACAGTACGTTGTTTGCAATTTATACTATGTAGTACATGAAAATGTATCGTTGTACGTACGTATGTGTAATGTAATGTTATTCTAGTATTGTATTAGCCTTGTATAATACAGTTGTACGTACACTTACTGAAATAGTCTCCGTATGCTAGCATGATGTTTTACGTAGCAAGTACAGCTTTATCGAGGGCTGCTGGTTGGTATGCATGTAGCACTATAAGGCTACTTTCTTTCTTACTATAACTTCTACTTTCTTTCTTACTCGTAAGCTAAGCAGCAGAACTTGTCGCTATTTTATTAAAGGGGGATCTGGCGGGAATTTAGTATGGGAGGGCCAAATTTCTTTTTTTTAGGATGGCGGGTCCCATCAGGAAAATAGCACTCCCCACTCTTTCGATCTAACCCCACATTCTGGAGTCAATTTTGTCTCAGTGAAGCGGCGCCCCAGTTAGAAAGCTCGAAATAGGCCACAGTGTTGCGAAATCCCCTTCCTAATTGGGGCGCCGCTTCACAGAGGCAAAACTGACTCCAGATTGTGGGGTTAGATCGAAAGAGGATCAATTTTACGTGTGATAGCACCCTCAAAAGTAAAAAAATATGAAATTGGCCATTCCCGTACTAAATTTCCGCCAGATCCCCCTTTAAGGTAATGTAATGTGTGAGCTATTGTCAAAATTCAAAAGTTGTTGGAGTAGGTACCTGCTGCACGGTACTTTTAGTTAGTTATGTGTGACTTCGCCTGATGTTAGGTTATTCTCATCACAATCCGCTGCCTGCATAAGCATGCTAAAGTAAACGTTTATCAAGGCGTGCTCGAAGTAGCCAGCGATATAAATTAATTCAAACAAACGGGATCCCATATGAGACTGTGGGTTCGAAGACAGATGGCTTCGTCCAAGTGAGAACTTTGAAATCCTCTGCACAGCCGACGCATTGCAAAAAAGTCGTACAATGCCAATACCAAACCAGTACGTATTTTTGTATGTATACAGGGTGTTTTTTCTCCTCGCCAATGCTTTAAAAATGGCTTTCGATCTCCCTGCAATCTTCACATGCACCATCCTCTGAGCGATGCATTCCCCCGTCTAACCCCCCTTGCCCCATTCTCTGTCACGCTATGATTTGCTTGCACTTTTTAGCAGCAGCTTGTTTGATTGTCTCTGTACACCTGTTTCTTCATTGCGCCATAGGAAACAAATCGGAAGGCATCAAATCAGGTGACTGAACTGGTCAGTTGTTGATGGCACAGTGCTTTGAAATGAGACCATCGATCTCCAAAAATGCCTCCACACGTTCAGTCTTCAGTGTTTCATGGGTAGTAGAGGCGTGGCTCCATCCAGTCTCCAGTGGAACCACTCATTCCTGGAAAGAGCCACGGGCTCAAGAAAGAGCCTCTCAATCATTTGAAAAGTAAACATTTTTTAAGAAAAAGCTCGAAATTGAATTGCGAAAGGAAGAAGAATATCATGACCAATTGCAGCGGCGTCAACTTGAAAATTTTAGCAAATTCGGTCCAGTCAGTAGGTGAGCTGTCGGATCGGAACCCCGTTCCCCTACGTCCAACGAGTATTTATGATCGCTGGTTGATCGCTTTAAAGGGGAACTTTGCGCGGAAAATTCGGGGTAAGGCTACACACACATCATTAGATAGAGCATAAAAAATGCTGCAAAACGCACCAAGTCCCATCCCTCTACGTTGCGTCGTTCTTGAGAAACAGGCAAAAATTGATCTGTGAACGGGAAAATGCACGCGAGAGCATGTAGCTCGCTAACCAGTGCACTGATCGGAATAATTTTGCTACCACCGTGTGCTCCGTGTTGAGTTCTACATTTTTCTTGTATAAAGTTTCGCTGTATCTTCACTGCCTGTGGTATGGGAAGCCAAAAACCGTGTGTAATTGCGCTGTTAAACACATTATTTCATGGACCTACAGTATGTAATGTGTTTAACAGCGCAATTACACGCGGTTTTTGGCTTCCCATGCCACAGGCAGTGAAGATACAGCAAAACTTTATACAACAAAAATGTAGAACTCAACACGGAGCATATGGTGGTTCCAAAATTATGCCGATTGGTGCAATGGTTAGCGAGCTACATGCTCTCGCGTGCATTTTCCCGTTCACAGTATCAATTTTTGCCTGTATCTCAAGAACGGACGCAACGTAGAGGGATGGGACTTCGTGGTTTTGCAGCTTTTTTTATGCTCTATCTAATGATGTGTGTGGCGCTTCCCCGAATTTTCCGCGCAATTCCCCTTTAACCTATTGAAATAAGCAATCGAAAATTAGGCCGGAGAAGCCCGCTCTATATACCCTGCTGTTGTTGGCGTTGTACTTCTCCCTCCTTCCGCGCTTTGCCTCCGTCCCCTCGTCGGCTGCTTAGATTTGTGTTCCCTTCCCTTTGGATTCGCTCATTTTTCTGTCTTGCCCCTCTCTGGGCCCTTCCATAGTTTTGTTTTTTTTTTCGCTGCTCTTCGGCCGCTTTGTCCGTTTCTTTGCATGCTATGCGGCGCGGATTGTGTGGAATACCTACACGGCGGCCCATACTACTAAAGTCCGGCGCGGTCCTCTCCCACTTTTGTTTTGCATGCTCCATTTTTGGGTCTGGCGGGTTTTTCGGGTGGCCATTTCTATTTTTTCTTTTGGGGCGCGTATTAGTTTTCTTTCACTGATCTCCAATCTGGGTCTTTTGCCTCTGTGGCGGCGCCCCAATTGGGGGATTTGCCTGTGGCCTATTTCGGCTTTCTACTGGGCGCCGCTTCCTGAGACAAAATTGCTCCAGAATGTGGGGTTGTCGAAAAAGGCGCATTTTTTCTGTGGCCCCAGCAAAGTTGGCCCTCCCAACTATCTCCCCCGCCATATCCCCCTTTAAAAAAGCGCAAGTTCTGCTGCTTGCTCGAGTAAGAAAGAAAGTAGAAGTTATGAAGAAGAAGAGAAATCGCCAATTGCGGCGGCGTCACTTGAAATTTTGCAATTCGGTCCGGGGGGCTGCGGCGGACCCCCGTTCCCCTCGTCCCGGTATTTGTTGTGCTGGTTGTCGCTTGGGCTTGCGCGGATTTGGGGTAGCTCAGCCATATGGCAGCGCGTCCCTCTTGCGTCTTGTTCTTACGGCAAAAATTACCGGCGGAAGCCGCGGGCAGCAGCTCGCTAACCAGTGCACTATGGAATATTTGCTCCACCTGTGCTCCGTGTTGAGTTCTACATTTTTCTTGATAAGTTTCGCTGTATCTTCACCGCCGGGGCGGGAAGCCAAAAACCGTGTGTATTGCGCTGTTAAACACATTATTTCATGGACCTACAGTATGTAATGTGTTTAACAGCGCAATTACACGCGGTTTTTGGCTTCCCATGCCACAGGCAGTGAAGATACAGCAAAACTTTATACAACAAAAATGTAGAACTCAACACGGAGCATATGGTGGTTGCAAAATTATGCCGATTGGTGCAATGGTTAGCGAGCTACATGCTCTCGCGTGCATTTTCCCGTTCACAGATCAATTTTTGCCTGTAACTCAAGAACGACGCAACGTAGAGGGATGGGACTTGGTGCGTTTTGCAGCATTTTTTATGCTCTATCTAATGATGTGTGTGGCCTTACCCCGAATTTTCCGCGCAAAGTTCCCCTTTAACCTATTGAAATAAGCAATCAAAATTAGGCCGGAGAAAAAGAACACCCTGTACTATACATATAAGTATACAATGCACATGGCAAAATGTTAAGTAATAGGTAGGTACAGTACTATGTAAGCTGTCAGATCCACATGGTACATACTGTAACCAGACCGTCTGGTTAGTTCAACTGCCGTTCACCCTCGTACGGTCATAATAAGCATGATGAGGAGTTATTTGCTGATGCTCATACTATTGGATTGGATAAATGTATGCCAAAAGTACACCCAGTGAGAATTGCCTTTTGGATTTGCCAGTGCTGCAAATTTTTCTGTGCTTCTTGTAATGCTGCAGAAGTACCCACACTGCGCAGCGTGGGTAAAGCCGAAAGACATCTCTTGCTCGGCGAACATTATGGTTTGTTTGGCAAAATATGTATTTTCTTTTCTTCCAATGCCAACACCAAAGTATTTGATAAGCTATACTTTTTATAAGTCGTGTCACAGCTATTCCAGCTATGCATGGGAGATTATGCTGTTACCATTGGCTTAACCGAATTCACTGTTCCTGACAGCAGACTGTTGGACAATGTGTGCTGCGATTTTATGTTCTTTGGATGTGGCAAATGCGATATCGATTTTTTTCTCTGTGTTGAACCCGACCAAAAGTAAGCAAGCATCCATTTCTGTCCACATCCACAATATAGGTAGTGACGAAGGATATCTTGCTCCATAACACTGTTCAACAGCTAAAAGCTGAACCATTGGAATGACATTGCAGCTATACATCTAATCCACGTCTGTGCACCACAGGAGAGCGAAGCACAGGTCTGGTGTGCTCTAACACCGATGACTGCAAGCTGAAGCAAAATCATGTATACAACCAGTGGGTGAATCCCTCAACATACAATTTTGAAGGAGAATGGCAGGTGCACTGTGCAATACATCTTATTATCATTGTCGCAACATTTCATTGGCAGGATACGGTGGTACCAAGAATTATATAAGCTAACAAGAATGAAACACTTCACGCTAAAAAACGATTGAACCCTGACGCATTTTGACTCGATTACAATAGTCGATGATTACAATAATCGATGATTACAATCATCGAAAGTTGATTAGAATAGTCGATGATTACAATGAACGATCGTTGATTGTAATCATCGATGATTACAATCAACGAAAGTGCATTACAATCAATCCCTCTGTTCCAATCAAGGTTTTTTCTATTGCGAAATCCTATAAAACAATGTACTTTCGTGCATTAGAATCAATGTTCCTTTATTACAATAGCTTTTAGTGCAAAAGAATACACTTTCGTGCATTAGAATAGCACTTCCATGATATAAATAAAGCATGCATTGTAATGCACTTTCGTTGATTACAATAGTCGATGATTACAATCATCGAAAGTTGATTAGAATAGACGGATTGATTGTAATGCACTTTCGATGATTACAATCATCGATTATTGTAATCATCGAAAGTGCATTGTAATCATCGACTATTCTAATCAACTTTCGATGATTGTAATCATCGATTATTGTAATCATCGACTATTGTAATCGAGTCAAAATGCGTCAGGGTTCAATCGTTTTTTAGCGTGAAGTGTTTCATTCTTGTTAGCTTATATAATTCTTGGTGGTACGTACGTATACAATTGCTTTGAATACTAACGCGACTGTTTGTTCGATTAGTCGTAATATTTTGCAGGGCTTCTACTTCAAAATAAAAGTTGAAGATCAAGATAGCGGTATTTCTGGAGGGAATGACCTCATTGATCAATACATTCTTCACTTAAATTCATCAACGTATTTGGTAGGACGGAATTACCCCACCACAGTTCGTCACCCTCGAATGGACACAACGACAACAGTGTACGATGTGAACGAAGCGCTATAACCCTATATAATAACCCAACGCAGGATTGATGGCAATCCACGCGTGTTGTACTCTACACTCTACATACTGTATTAGATATCCGAGGACGTAAGAGAAAGAGAGAAATTTTAGCTGTAGAAGTTTTACGGCACGGGCACTACACCCGTCCCCGGGGAATCCATTCCTGTTCTGAGGTGTTCAGTCCAATCACAGTCCAACCTCAGTCCAATCTCAGTCCAACCCCAGTCCAACCTCAGAACAGGGAAACTCCTGGGTATATCCAGTTTCCAGTTTCGTGGGACGTCGCTCCCGCAGCAGCGACTCAGCACCAGATTCTTCTGTCAGGATCATTGCCGAATTCCCTTGGAATCTGACACCCGCAGTTTCCCAACATATGTACACCCGTTGCACCCTTTGAATTTGTACACCCGCAGTTTCCCGGCGTATGTACACCCGTTGCATATCATCATCCATCGCAGTGCCCTTAGTTGGCACTCGTCGAGCACTGGAGGTCCCAGGCTTAGTAGCCTGCCCGTCTCCTTTCCCCCTCCCGTAAACTCACTCACTCTGGTTTGAAGAGGCAGCATGAGAGGACCCAGACCTAGTAGCTCTGCCCGCCTCCCTTCTGCCACTTCTCCTCAGCCTTCCCCGCCTTCCGGGTAATTTTATAACCGCCACGTTCAGAACCAGCGGCCTTATGGATTGCGAAACCCATGTACATAGCGCGTAGGATGGCGATCTCCGCCGGCCACCTGACCTCCACACTGAATCTGCGTGCACCCATGCAATTGCATGAATGGAAACAGATAACCGGTAAGCAAGAAGGCAGGAGGTGCCCGTTGCCTCCCCCTGGCCCACGCAGAGAGGCCGCCACACCGTCACCCCCCGCGCCAGAGGTGACGATGCCAGGGGGCTCCTGGGTATGTACTGCGCTACGAGTCCGACTCTCGCTTGCACTGTCCTGTGTCCTCTCCCGTTTTGAAGGCTTTCTCTCTTATCCTCGGATCTTTTATAATAGAGAAGTAGTAAGTTCCTTTGTCTTGAGTTTATGTGCGTTCGTATTATTACAGCTTCAAATTCTATTTTCAAGTCGAATGCGCTCCCGGCTATCATGGGCCCTCCTGTCACAGCAGACCCACAACTAGCACTACTACAACTTCAACCACAACTACGCCAACTACTACAACTTCAACCACAACTACGCCAACTACTACAACTTCAACCACAACTACGCCAACTACTACAACTTCAACCACAACTACGCCAACTACTACAACTTCAACCACAACTACGCCAACTACTACAACTTCAACCACAACTATGCTAACTACTCCAACGACCACGGCTACCGCTACTAGTCCAACGACAACTCCAGCTACCACTACTACAACAACTGTCCCAACAACCACTACAGTTACTGCAGCAGAAGCGACAACCCTAAACGCAACGATCACTGCAAGCCCAATTCCTAAACGTGAGCAAAGGAAATATATTCAGTTTTTCGTCAGTCTAAACAAGGAGCTATAAGTAGAGGAGACGTCACTCCCCCAAATATCGGGCGGAGGCAGTGTCCGGGTGTACGCATGATTTAGCTTCCGGTTTTCTAAGGTCCGTGGCATGCCATAGAGGCTAAATCAAGTCAAACTCTAATCATTCATATACCCCAACTTTCTTCGATCTTTTCAATGGTGGGGTCGGCGTTAACCCATCCCCAACTGGTAAGGCCGAAAATGGCCATTTTTCAGCGTTTTGGCAAAAGTGAGGTATTTTGGAGGCCTCGGTACAACACGCACAGAGCCAGCCAAATGCTGTCCTTCTCAAATTCCACCACCAAGGGTCCAAGCTTCGCACTGGTGGTGTTAACTCCTTCCCCACCCATCTGGCAACCTGAGAAATTGATAAAAAACTGCCTTTTTAGATGCATTTCTACCCAAATATGCTACTCTAGTAAAGTCAAGCAGAGAAAATTAAAGTGCATTACCATAGTTTTATGCGTAGATTTCAAAAATGAAAGTGGTTTTTCCATATTCCCACGTTTAAGGCCTGATAAACCCGATTTTTCATGTGTGTTCGGAATGGAAAAGTGCACTAAAAGCAATTTTTTCAAAATCAGGTATCCTGATCTAATTTTATGCGTAGATTTCAAAAATGACCTTAATTTTTAAATTCTTCCAGTTTTAAGGCCTAATATACCCGATCTTTTACTTGACCGATCATAAAATTGGGCATATTAGGCCTTAAAAGTGAAAAAATTTAAAAATTAAGGTCATTTTTGAAATCTACGCATAAAATTAGGTCAGGATACCTGATTTTCAAAAAATTGCTTTTAGTGCACTTTTCCATTCCGAAACACATGAAAAATCGGGTTTATCAGGCCTTAAACGTGGGAATATGGAAAAACCACTTTCATTTTTGAAATCTACGTATAAAACTATGGTAATCTACTTTAATTTTCTCTGCTTGACTTTACTAGAGTAGCATATTTGGGTAGAAATGCATCTAAAAAGGCAGTTTTTCATCAATTTCTCAGGTTGCCAGTGTGGTGGGGAATGAGTTAACACCACCAGTGCAAAGCTTGGACCCTTGGTGTTGGAATTTGAGAAGGACAGCATTTGGCTGGCTCTGTGCGTGTTGTACCGAGGCCTCCAAAATACCTCACTTTTGCCAAAACGCTGAAAAATGGCCATTTTCGGCCATACCAGTTGGGGATGGGTTAACGCCGACCCCACCATTGAAAAGATCGAAGAAAGTTGGGGTATATGTGTGATTAGAGTTTGACTTGATTTAGCCTCTATGGCATGCCACGGACCTTAGAAAACCGGAAGCTAAATCATGCGTACACCCGGACACTGCCTCCGCCCGATATTTGGGGGAGTGACGTCTCCTCTACTTATAGCTCCTTGGTCTAAACAACAGTACAGTCAACTTTAGATTGTCTTTGCAGAATATTGGTTGGGCAAGCCAAACGGTTTCACATTCCCCGACCCAGCCAAACCCTGCAGCAAGATGTATTACGAGTGCAAAAATCAACGACCACAACTTCAATATTGTAGATTTGGGACGATATACTGCATTGATGGTAGAACATGCTATCCTGCATTTGTTGCGAAGAATTGTGCCAACTGTCGATGATTGTAATAACCCCACCAAATTGGTATTTATTTATGCTTAGCAAAGAAATCTGTGTCCAAAAATAAAACCCAGTATTTTCTTTTATTTGGAACGGTTCGCTTTGCATGGAACACAACTACTCTGGAAACTGAAAGAATCGATGTATCTTTGGCCAGAAACGGCGAATGAAGGATTGAGGAAGGATTCGACCCAGGTGAATGTATCTTTGGTAGTTATTTGGACGAGCCACTACATCCACTAAAGCGTCCAGAAATTGACGATTTTCCAATATAGCGCGGTGATTAGGTGAAGAAAATAACTCTGTGTCAGACGCAATGTCTTCCACCAATCGCCGAATGAACTCTAAAAGACGCCAACAAACCTCGCTCTACCACGCTGCATATCGCTACTATACTAAGCTAAAAATTGCACACTTTGTGTGGAAGGCCATATTTAGCGGTACGCACTAAGGGGTGGGGTACTGGTAATGTTCATAAATACATAGTATAGTATCAAGGATGTATGAGTAAGAATAGTCCGCTGCATGGCCCGCGCAGATCGATCCCTGTCTGGAAACGTCATCATAGAAATAACCGAACGATACAATAATCGATTATATAATTGTACGATCGTACATTGATATATACGATCACTACATCACAATACATGATCGTACATAATAATATTCGAATATATAAATGTACGATCGTGATCGTATATATCAATGTACGATCGTACATATCAATGTACGATCGTACATATCAATGTAGGATCGTTTATATCAATGTACGATCGTATATATCAATGTACGATCGTACATAGAAATATACGATTATCTGAGCTCGAAAAGCGCGCGCAATCTCCAAGCAGAGCAGAGTAAAGGACATTTCCAAAAGTATTTTTGTGTTCCCTTGTCGTCTATGGCATATCAATAAGCATTCGCTGTCTATGTCAACACGATTTGGCGCTTCTTCTTAGCTTCGAATCATCAGCATGGCGTCAGCCACTAATGGACAAGATATGCATGCACGTGCCCTGCTAAAGTCTGTGCAGTCCACTCAGCGAGAGGTCTGCTTGGAGATTGCGCGCGCTTTTCGAGCTCAGATAATCATATATTTCTGTGTACGATCGTGAATAGTAATGTACGATCGTACATTGATATGTACGATCGTACATTGATATATACGATCGTACATTGATATGTACGATCGTACATTGATATATACAATCGTACATTGATGTGTACGATCGTACATTGATATATACGATCGTACATTGATATATACGATCGTACATTTATATATTCGAATATTATTATGTACGATCATGTATTGTCATGTAGTAATCGTATATATCAATGTACGATCGTACATTTATATAATCGATTATTGTATCGTTCGGTTATTTCTATGATGACGTTTCCAGACAGGGATCGATCTGCGCGGGCCATGCAGCGGACTATTCTTACTCATACATCCTTGATAGTACTACCTTGAAAACTGACGTATCGCATAGAAAACCCTATGCCTGGGCTGGAGCCAGACTTGAACCGAATCCAGAGTTTTCGGGACTTGGCCAACAAAATCACTGGTCCAGTGACTGTTCGACAAGTTTCAAAGGTGACAGTGGAAAATGGAGACCCTACAGGAATATGTGTATGTAGACATAAACGTACGTATGCATTATATTACATAGAAGCTACGTAGTGATGGCAAGGCAACTACTGAATTAGTTGAGCAGATAGGGAAACATACGGCTTCTTCTGATGATGAGATGCTCTTCGCAGTCGCCATTTCTTCCCAAATCTACAGCACTGAGCACGAGCAGGAGCCTTTTTCGTCGACTTCCGGCTCTAATCTGCCATGTACAACTGAAGTTTTTCGGATAAAAGTCCGGATAGTTAGGCGATTGAATGAGTCCACTGCCACGCTGATGAGAAAAGCGGCGATGAGTGCACTCAAAACCTATAAAGCACGCACGGCCTGCAATAATATGTGTACGAACGGATGCCATCAGGCTCAGACTTGCTTGCGAAGCGCACTTTTGCAATCTGCGACTTTTACTGCTCCTTCGCAATCAGTTGACAACTCTACAGAACACTTGTAACAAAAGCTTTGACCGGGATCCGGCTGATAAAATCCCCGGATGCAGTTCCGACAAACGGTGTATTTCGCATCGTAATATTGACCCGCTGAGCAGTTCACTACAATACAAATACAAATACAAACAAAGCGAATGGTCGCTGAGCAGCAACATGGAACTACCTACGGATCGGTCATATGACCACTGGTCTAGTGGCCGTTACTGGCACTTTCAAAAATTTCAGTAAGTAAAAGGTAAATACCTTTTCAATGGAAAATAGCCAGTAAGTAAAAAGTAATTACTGGTACTGGCGCTTTCAAACTGCCAGTAAAAGGTAAAACCTTGCCAGTAACCAGTAAAGTAAAAGTAAAAATGCAAAATTTTATGGCCATGTTTCCTGTTGACTACAAATGCTTTTCTGGTTGTCAATTTTCTTTCTTATTGTATTCGGGTGAGTCTTCATACATATGGCTTGGCTATACTAGTAGTACCTTTCAAAGTCGACCTACCAAAACATAGGAATGAAGAGCGCTGCAACGCCAATACGTATGTGCAACATGTGCATGTGCAACCTCTACATACATACTACTTTCTGCATATCGTTCACATGGGCCAACATGACGAAGTGGTCCCAGGCCAACGCTGCATGCTATGCGCGTTATAGGCCTAGGTATGTACGTAATGTAGCTGGATGGAGGAGTCGGTGGCACAATCAGAGAATCTAAAATGACTTACTACAAAGAAAATTTTTCTTTTCCCAACTGGAAATGCGTCAGTAAATTCACTAAAAATCTTTCCGCCACAGGGCTAAATTACGAGAACAACGCCCAAATTTTACTTTTTACTTTTACTAAAATTTTGCCAGTACCGGTAAAAAAATTAGCCAGCCAGTAAAGTAAAAGTAAAATACCGGCAGCACTGCCAGTAAAAGTAAGGTAAAAGTAATTACTGGCAGCAATATTTTTGCCAGTAAGCCAGTAAAAGTACCGGTAATTTACTGGTGACGGCCACTACACTGGTCGACTGGTGAAGTTCGCAAAAGTGTACCGTACATGCGTTGTACGTTACGTAGTATAGGAACCGTACCGTAGCTTAGACAGTCTGTAGGGGATGTAGAGCCTTGAACCATTGTCGGTTCCTCACCGCCGCATCGGAAACAGTGAGTGCGACCAGAATGAGGTTGAAAATAGCCGATCTTGCAAGGTGAACACGGCTGTTTGCCTGTGAAGGAACTGTATCCTGGTGGACAGTCATCGAACCCTTCCGTCGCTTCATCGATTTCTTCTACTATAGAGACGTAGTGTGCTACATGTGGCGAGTAAGCTCACGGTGAATTTACAGTGCTGTATGTAACCAGAAGCATAGGGAAATGCTCAATACGGAGGTTATACAGAATAAATTTCCATAAATTTGTAGGCGTACCACGTTTGTAGCGCACAGTACGTAGGCTACACAGAACAATCACACGTGGCGCAATCAACGTCGCGCATACCCAGGCAGTCCTTTCCATTGGGATGCAGTACCATGTTCGCCATACAAGCACACTGGTAGCTTCCTGGAGTATTGATACAGATGTGTTGACAGTTCTCATTACTATTGGAACATTCATCAATATCTGCAACCTCAAACAATAATATTTTGCTACTGCGTGCAAGAGTGCACGCACACAGGTGCAAGCAGCTTGTCTTTTACTTTTACCTGCACACCGGCTAATGGCATACAGCTGATAACCGGCGCTGCAAGAGCAGCTGTATGATCCCTGTGTGTTTGTGCAAGTGTGTTCGCAGGTATCATTGAATAGGCACTCATTCACGTCTTAAAACCACAGGTAGCCATTATCTAAGTATTAGCTTAACCAACTGCTACAACACCGGTACCGGGCTACAATATTCCACCTTGGCATCTCGTGCCGCTACTGCTAAGAATGTAGCCATTTGGACAGATGCATTCGAAACTGCCATGGGTATTCCTGCAGCCGAATTCACAGGAGCTACCATCGCTTTGTTCTGCGCACTCATCGATATCTGCACAAATTATTTGCTCATAAAATCTCTGCTGCCTTACGCATTTGTCCTGCTATAAGTGCAATAGTTAGTAGGCAACCAGCACCAACCAAAGCAGGTCTTGGAATCACTAGGATCCAGGCGAAAACCCTTCTCGCAAAGGCAACGTGTTCCTTGACTTGTCTCCAGACAGTGAGAACCAACTCCGCGACAGCCGCCATTGTTCAATGCACATGTCGCTTTAATTAACGAACAATCATGAAATTCAAGTTTTGCAGTGTTGCAGAAAACTTTGTACGTCGTGCGAGAATTGCTCACAACACTCACACCTACGTAGGCAAGTTCGATTATTCTGAGGACTGAGCAAGTGCTGCTTTCGACAGCCACAGATAACCCGTCCTTCATCGTTCTCGAAGCACAAGTGATGGCAGCCTCCATTACCACTCTACACAGGAAGCAAAATACACGAACGGCTAGCTTTTAAGTTTTCACGTCTCACATACAAAACAACCCGAAAGCGTAAAGTGGACGGGGAACGCATGAGGAACACCTGACATGTCTGCTGACAGGTGCGCTTGTCTGGCATCAGGCGCCAGCCAACAGGGCATGTGCAGATTTGACGTGTACGGTCGCAACCATGACTGCAGGACACATTCCGACAATTGTCTTTGGATTTTGCTGAAAAGCCTTGTCGAATTTATACATCGTCTAAGATAGAGTATGTATAGATGTACGGTCACAGTATGTGTTAGACGCCCAGCCAGGCAATACAACGATACACTTAGATTTTTGGTGCAGGGTGCGGCGATGTCTTACCGTAACCTGATAACGGTCCAATTTGGAATAAAATGCAGACCACAAGCTTCGGTAACATTTTTGCAACAAGCATAAAGCGAGCGAGAAGTTCATGTAGCTTGCTGGAGCAGACATTAGCTGACTCCTACGTACCACAGGTAGATACGTAGAGTATAGGCACAGTTTGTACGTACATATGTATGTATGTATACTGTACGTTTGTATGTACGTACGTACTGTACGTTAGCTGCTGCTACTGAATACTTATAGCCTACCGCAAAAAAATTCAGTTTGCACGCTGCGATGACTAGGATAAAGCAACGTTTAAGGCGTGCTCTATATACACGCGTTACTAGCCAGGCCCAAACAAATTGTGATGGATAGTGTACGTACACTTCTTTACGCGTCTAGAGGTCGAGGCATCTGCATACAGGCGTGGCCAAAGCCAAAAGGAAGAACGATTACTGAAGCCGAAGGCTTTTTGGAGTCAGTAGCATCTGTGGCCAATTACTCACCTGACTGCAAAAAAACAGTCGAATGCTTTTGAAGCTTGCCGCCAATCCACGACCAAATTTTTTATCATGACAGTTTGTTTGTCGTCTTTATCGAAATCAGACAGGCCTACTCGTACCTATACATACAGTACATACAGTAACATTTATTTATTATCAAGCTCGTCGTCTGGCCTTTTGTAGCAAAGGAGCCGACGAATGGTGCCTGACCCAATCATCGACTCCACTGCTTGCAGACACACAAGACTCGGAGGAACTCGGTACACGAGCAAATTGGCCTGTCTGTGATATCGGTTGATCATGATGAAGACTTTTCACCATAGCGAAGATACAGAGCCTACATAGTGTCGCTCTGAGCAAGGAAGGACGGAGGCCAAACGGAACGGAAGTCTCTCACAAGCATAGGATTCAATCTTTTAGGGCAACAGGCCCTTTCGCACGTTTGCTCGTATCAGTGGCAATGAGTTAAACCGGATGCTAAGGCGACCTTGTAAGGCAAGTTTGATGCCTTCTTTCACTGGACATCCGCCATGCCTGTGCCTGTCATCCAGTGTGAGATCAGGGAAAATAGTGGAGAAGAGAAAGACGCCTCGCAGCGGAATACGCAGTTTGAGGCCGATTTCCGGAAAAATCGTCTCCCCTCCGGCGTCCCACTGATTCAGAGGAAAGAGTACGGTACCAAATCGGTCGACACCGCGGATTTCTTCCAAGTCCAACCCCACAGCGAACAAATGTTTCAGAAAGCAAAGGGTCCTATCCCGTAACGCAGTCCAGTCCCATTGGGTCGTTTTTCCCATGGCGCAAAAGTTATAGGCATCCACCACTGGTTGTGAAACTGGAAGCAGCAAAGATTCCGGAACTCTGTGCTTTAGTCGTTCAAATGGATTGCCGTCGTGATGTAAACGATAGTAGCCACCAGGTTTGTAGTGAAGCACCTGTAAAGAAACAAAGTGTAGTAGTTGCAGCTGAAATTACAAACTAAGCCTAAACTGCTACAGTTAAAAGAGAAAAGGGGCGGAACTTTTTCAATGGGTGTTACCTTGAGCGTTTCAGCTTGCACGCGAATTCCGACGGCTCTGCTAATGATTGCCCAGGTGTATTTCACCAGCCAATACTCAGGATTTAGAAATGTTTCTGAGTTTCTGTATCGGGATAACCCGTAGTGGTTGAATCCGTACTTGCTGATGGAAACAGCGTTTCGCAACTCCCTAGAACAGAGAAGCAGCAATACAAAAAATGTAGGTCTGGGGAATAAAGACGCAGTCTAATCAAGAATTATTCTTGGTCTAATAAGAACTTGAAATGGCCGCGGGCAAATCACGTAAAGTATATGATAAAAAAGGGTACTGTACTGTGGGGTAAACCCGGCCATGGGGCAAACCCGACCATCTAAGCTCCTTTGAACAAGCTGTTTCAGCAAATGATAAAATTAGCTCATTTGAAAGAGAGAGTTCAAGACATCGATTGATAAAAAAATACTTCTCTCAATCGGTCCATTGGTTGCTAGATACCCAACCCTGAAACTGAGGTGACCGGTCGGATTTTCCCATGGCCCGGTTTACTCCATACCCTGCGTGATAAAAAAGTGATATCATCTTACAAGCCTTCCACAGATCTGTACAAGATTTCCAGTTCTGCTGGTCGGAATACTTCGTAGAAAAGTGCCATGAAAGGTTGCCAGCTCAGCACTTCCACTTTTGAGAGACAAGGATGGTAAAAAGTTCGGCTTCTCAGGCAGTAACATTCGTTAGCTTTATTAGCATAGTCGGCAGTCACTTGATTTGTTTCAACGGTCGAGTTGCATACTCGGAAAAGTTCTGCAACTTGTGATCTTTCTTGCCAGTCAAAGTATGGTCGCCATAAGACGATAATCGCGCCAACGCAGAAAATAATGGCCAGATCGAGCCAAAAGATTTTTCTGAGAAAATTCGCAGCTTTACCCATGCTAGGTGACGGCTCTGAGTACTTCCATCAAGAAATATCTTCAAGGATAAAAGGGTAGCAAAAATATTGCAAATCACAGCAAACAAGGCATACATAAAACATGGCACAGGCAATATAATATTATTAAAATAAATAAAGCTCACTCTGCTGCCGCATCATGGAATGAAGCATAAAGTAGAAGCAAAGCATAAGTGAAAGTAAGGCGATTGCTTTTCCACGTGTCACATCCGTTTGGTTATGATTTGTACCCAAACGCAGAACGTGCGCACAATGTAATGCAGTGCGGCAGAAAGAGCATGTTACTCAACT